>VYYJ01005064.1:0-11876 GCA_021029165.1 Cyphoderus albinus
TTTGTCCAACTTTAAAGTTCACCGACGCAGATGAAAGGGCACATCTTTTGGAGAAAGGCATGTCACAAAAACTTAACAAAAACTGTCCCACGCGCATTTGGAAATTGCACCGCGTAGGTTTGTATAATTTTCGGTTTTATTCGATGTGTGTTTGGATTGTCATGCTACTTTCTTGATCTGTTCTCTTCTTCAAGACTGTTTTTTGAGGTTTGCGTATAGACAATTCTTCCTCTTTTTTACTAGAATTCAAATACCCGATAGAGTATTATTGGCTCACTGACACCGTTTAATGAATAAGTAAACAAGTGATTGACAGAGTAATTGAGCTACGCAAAGTTTAAATGACAGAGGCACGAACGACTTCCGGTGTTCCCCTGAAGGAGAGTTTGCGTAAATTTCTCTGCTTCAGATTCACTCCAGGAATTATTGAATAATTCTAGGGTTAATTACAGTGCAAAAGGACAAAGCTGATAGGCAGTCTTACTTAGCCACTGCTTTTTTCTCTTCACTTTCTTCCGACTGCTGCATCACACAACTGATAGTTACATGACATGTGTCACCAATGAAAGCAAAAAATGGTACAGTGCCAACAAAGGAGTGTCCTTTTATGACTAGAAAGACTAGACTACCTACTCCAGTGCAATGCTTCGCCGGCTTTTTTCTCCTTTACGGCTATACGAATTTTTTTCACTACGCTATTCTTTATAGGGCAGAGCTGGCTCAAATAAACTCACTCGATCCATATCTAAAAAGCCTAAAGTTACCAAGTTTGTATTCGTTTTTATGCGTCTTCTTACATAATGTGAATGTATTCTTTCGGTAGCCTTTCTCCTAAAAAAAATAAGAGAGAATGGGACTAAAGAACTCTCTGAGGAAGTGGAAGGACGACGGCCAGTTCTTTTTTGTGTCTGAATGTTCTGAATTCTTGAAAAAAGAGCTTTTATTTTCTCTGTTTGACTCCTCCTTATATCATCTTACATCATATCACAGACATTCCAAGTTATATGCAAAAATGCTCTACAATAGAAAGAGAATTCATGCAGCAACAGCATCAAGGAGAAAGAAGAAAAATATCTATACTCCTACAACATTCATAAAATACAAGTTAAGTAAAGAACTAAAATCCCAGTTATAGAATGATGATGACGAAGAAAACAGAATCACAAGATGAGCAGAATACCTGCATAATAAAAAAACTTTCTCTATACAATTATATGAAGTTAAGTACTAAATGAACTGTGGGCATGATGCTGCCTCGTGTGCTGCATTCAATATTATCTATTTCCATGTAAAGCTAAGGATTTCCTTTCAACGCCGGAATGCAAAGTGCTTTTTACTTTTCGTGCCGTCAAGCTAAGAGTTTTCTTCACATGTAACCTTTCCTAGCGACCGCCAACTTTCACCGATGAACTTGCTGCATTTGCTTTTATAGCAGTAATCAAAAAGAAAGAAACTTGTGACGATATGATGACCAGCAGCGAACCATGCAATTCATATTAGATCTTATCTTGACTCAATGAATTAAGCCGTAACTTGATATTATTAAAACAATACGCGTTAATGAGAGTTGAAAGTTAAGTTGAATTTTTCATTACGAACCACTTAATTGACTTAAGGCCCAATAACAGAGCTTATCTTCAAGTAGATACGAATGTTGTTCCTTCCCATCAATTTCAATAGTGGGCCTGATAGAGAAAGCTCCAACGTTGTCATCCAAAAGGAAAACTTCACTGTCTGCATAATGGCGTGTCACTTTCCTTTTCTTTCAAAAAACAAAAAAGCTTACACACTAAACGAACAAAATGCACAAAACTCATTTCCATTTTCGACAGTTTAATTGTACAATTAAGGGGCTTATCTTGCGACTCAGCACTATCCCTATGCCAGTACCTTGTACACGGATGCACGCACAGGAAAACGTTGAAAGAAATGGAATGACTTCAAAGAAACCGAAGACAAAAAAGTCTGCCGATAATGCCAAATAATTTGCTTGCACAGTAACTCCAAGAATCGCGTGCAGACTATGCAGAATGAAACGGCATTTTCATTACATAATATAACGACTTTATAAGTTAAAATAAAAGAAGGCATTCATTACACATTACACTATTATTCTGCTAAAATATATTTTGTAGCATGTTCCAGTTTTTTTTGGTCTGGGCCACGGGCCAGCCGCAGCAAACCTAACAAACGTAGAAAACTGAAAGGAAAAGGAGAAAAGTGGAAGAATGCAGAAATAAAAGTTAATAACTGCTGCTGTATGCCGCTATAGATTATAACTCCGATTATATAGTGTGCATGCAATCGCGTCCTGCCTGATACTCCTACACAGAAATGCTACAACTGAAAATAGTTTTTTTCTATTATTATATAACGGGGACTCGAGTGGATAGAAAATGGAATACCGAAAAGAGCAACTGCGGGGTTCCAACCGGCGTCTTGAAGACTCACTCAACAAACCCAAATCGATTTGTCCAGCGAGACAAGTTTCATGTAGTAGATTATTTGCCATGCAAAACTCCATTTCACCAGTCTTCCTTTCCCTCTTTGTATGTCTTTCGCTTTCTCCTGATTTCGTCCATAAAAAAGTCGACAGAATGAAAGCAGTAAATTTTCTTATATTTCAACTTGCATCATTTTTTCTTCTTCAGTCTTCACTTTCACATTATATGGAGTGGATAAGGACTAATAATTAAGATAAGGCTAAACAAGATAACTGATAGCTTTTCTTTTCCCTTCTCGTAGTTATTTGCTGGAAATTCGGCGACGTGTTCAGTTTCAGTTTTACCAGAAAGAACAGGATCAACATCAAAATTCCTGCACGAATCTTTCTATTTCCTGGCGTTTTCTCCTGTTGTAACATAACCTTCTAAAATAAAATATATTCCCAATTGGATGCTCTTCTCAAACTTTTTGAGAAAGAATGTAAAAAGAAAAAGTCATGGTTGGTTGGTTATTGACCCTAGTCTAACAAGTCATGAAGACACGATATAACTTCACTTAATTCACTTACTTCATTCATGACTTTCATGAGATACGTATGCAAGGTCTTTTTGACATTCACGTTAGACGAAAATAAAATTCCTAAATAGTAAGAAAGAAAGTACCTTACCTTTTTTAACTTCTTGCGTAAGACCAAACAAGAGATACGGAATGAAATATGGAATGGATGGATACAATTAGGTGCCTTAGCTTCGCTTTTCGCTACGTTACATCATCGTCACGTCCACATGTCACGTTGGAGCGGAGCATGTCTTACAAACCAAAGTATTTAGTTAGCCAAGTTACGCTCCGAAGTGAAATTCTTCGCTATGGTATGTACCAAAGTTATTTTTGGGCTTTTCTCTGATTAATAATGCGTGAAGTATTTTCTGGTTTCTTTGCACCTAGCACGGACGGAAACAGTTTACTCGGAGGGTATTTCAATGGGTGAAGCGAACTTTTTATTTTAACTTCAAATTCAAGTCTCAAATGACTGCGTTCCTTGAACGAAAAAGTTAAAGTTTAAGATAAGACGATTCTTTAAAGGGTTACATCACATCATATCAACATTAGCAATCTGCCGCACAGTTACGTGAAACGAGACGAGGGTGGAACGTGCTACACAAACGCAGGACAAGAACTGGTCCAAAAAATAAAACAAAAAATCCTTGTAGTACATGTAACTTGTTCTTTGTTAAAAAGAAGCCAACCTTAGGCTAGGCGTTTTTGTGTCATGTCATAGATTAGTCATGTCATGATGAACAACTAAAGCATTTCTTTCAACTGCATTTTACATAATAATACGGAATAATGAAACATTAAATAGGACGGAAGACTTGCCTTTTCACTAGATCCGACCCGACACTCGACATCCGACACAAAAATGTAATGGGTACACAATTACAGCTCATATACATACATTTATTGCACATCAAAAATGGGTGCCAGTTGAGTAGTTGGCATTCAGTTTTCGTTTGTTGAATGTATGTGCGTGGCAAGCTCTAATAAATAATTTTAGTAATGGTTTCGTTTTTTACTACCTTTTCGAAAGTAAAATGGAACATGATATAGCCAGGAAAGAAGCACATGTTCTTCAAGAATGCTTACATTCCTTTCTTGCAACGTAACGAAATAAAAAAACAGCAAGCAGCAAGTCGTCTGCTTCATTAATAATGCAGTAATGGACCAACGCTTTACTTAACAAAAATATCAAAAAAATGAAACGATTTTTTTTAGCCTAATCAAACATTATCTCTAGTAGAGTCTACTAAATCCATTAAACTGGAAGTTTACTGGGCTTTTAAAAAGTTGTTAGTGAAAATGGGACGAGTAGAGTGAAAACGACGGCTTAGGTAGATTCACTTTGCCCCAATGATGATGCTTCTGATATGACATTCTTTAGGAGTGACGACGACACTACAACAACAAAAGTTACTTATTTCAATATCGACTTGAGGTAATTTATTTTTAGAAGATGCAACGTAGCGAATAATAAGCTTGCAGGAGTAATTTGTGCATTGAATTCAGATCCGGATAAAAGATAACAATACATGAGATTAGTCGAATTTGTGGAATAAAGGCTTTATCTTCAATACGTACGAATAACCGAAGCGATGACAAAAAGAGCCTTTTGCGTTATCAATTGACGCATGTGATGAGATCCAAAAGGTTGATGTTAAATGCGAAGAGTAGAGATAAAAGAACTCGATACTTTAAATGGCCACGGATTGATAAAATATTGTAATGTAGACCGAAAATCCAATTCTAATTACATTCTATTTGTTTCTGCTCAAAATGTTTATGCAGAGACTAAGTAGACTTGCATTATTTTTCTGAACGTTCTTCGTTCACGTAAAGAGACGAATCGAGTTAAATAAAACGAAGGATCAAAAGAGAAAAATTGGTGTACGTGTCAATTAAACTTTCATCAGTACGATTTATAGGAACCTCTTTCTGGAGGTTTTCTACTTCTGAGAACCTCAACAACATGGGAGGGTGGATTTCAAATTTGTCGAGTCAAAACAACAATCAAGACGATGAGGATAATCTTCGGAGATATCAGGAAAAGATAGACGGGGAAAGAGCTTCTTTATATTCGGAGACAGGAGAAGAGCAAAAAACTTCCTTGTTGAAAAAAGTCTATCAAGATACAAGAGTCAGAATAGGCTGTGTCCTCTTCCTATGTCTTATTCTAGGGATTTTAATCCCATTCATTATTTTCTTCACAAAGTTAGATACGGGTGACCGTAAAATATACGGAAGTTGTTTAATTCAAGAAACTGCCAGGTATACAAAAAAACATAATAATGAATAGGTAAATTGTGGTCAACAAAATATATATGTTTTTATGTTTCCAAAAGGTTTCAGTGTCTCATAAACTCCGTATCGCCAGTTAACGAGAAGTCCTGCACTAAGGCTAATTGCTGCTGGGAGAACTCGCTGACAACTCCTTTTAAATGCTATTACTCACTTCCGTCCGCTTACCAATACACCATTTCACGAAGAAATGAGGAAGCTGTGGGTGGAAATCAATGGACTCATGTTCAGTTAAGGCCTACTGATCGTCATAACGGAATGACAAATTTTCAAGCTTGCATCCACTGGGAATCAAACTCGCACCTTGCAATCGCGTTATCGAGGAAATCAAATTGCTCTACTACTAGCTCCTTAAACAATGCGTTTGATAATATTCCAAATGGACCATTTAATATTACCTGGGACAGACAACAAAATTTCTTCTATTTATGGATTACACGAAACGACACTGGTGAGACGGTTTTTGACACCAGGCTTGGTCCCGTGATCTACACTGACAATTCAATCACTTTCTCGACCTTGCTTCCAACGCCCTACTTTTACGGTCTCAAAGGTTGGCTGTCAAATAAAAATGTTATACAGAATCGTATTTAGATATATAAAATAATCTAAGTTTTTTAATCCAACTGAACTTTATTAGGCGGCCTTGATAACTCCATGACTTACGGAATTATAAATGGGTTCAATAACGCGGAGTATCCGTTCTACATTTCATATGAGAAATCTGGACGATGGCACGGCGTCTTACTGGATACATTTGAACCTATGATTGTTCAGATTCTCAGGGCACCGGGAATCATGTTCCATTTGGAAAGTGAACTTCCAGAATTGACTTTGCATTTCTTCGGTGGTCCAACTCAGCAAGAAATTCTGTCACAGCTCCATCTTTTCGTAAATTCATTAAAGATTTTGTAGAGACTAAGCTGAATCTTTTCAAACAAGAAAAATGAACAAATGCATTTTCTCTAACAAAATTCACAGATTCGACAGAAATATCTTGTCAATGACTCTGCTAAGCCATTTATCCCACCGTTCTGGGGTTTAGGATTGCACCTATGCAGATTATCGGCTAACAGCACAAGTGGGATTCAAGATATTGAAGATCTTACTGATGAAGACAACCCCATTCCATACGACTCGGACTGTATCGATGAAAAACTTCTTCTTCATCCTAATGCCACTGATGAAAACAAGTTTTCAAGTGATGATCTAAACACCATCTTGACACTTTTGGGGGACAAGAAGAAAAAAGTTGTAATTTCTCAACAGGTCACAGTTCCGTCTAACGCCAATGACACCAGTCTTAAAGAAAGCAATTGGATATTGGATGATTCCACGAAGACACCTTTTATCGGGACTGTTGATAATATGAATGTCACTTTGAAATATATTGACGTTTTTCGATCAAAGATGATCTTTAGTCTGCCAGAAGATAAGTTACCAGAAATACATGGAATAATGCTCAACCACAATTTTCCAAAATTGTACAACGCATCCGGCGTCTGTGCTGAGCCCAAGACGAAATTGCAATCTATGTTTATGAACTTCAGCAGCGGAGCCTACAATTCATCAGTACTATGGTCAGTAATGTGTCCAGAAAGCTTGCATGATACAGAAAATTCGACTGAAAGCTTTCTGACCACAAAGAATCGTTATGTACCTCATTTACGGGTTCATAATTTGTACGGAGAAAAAGCTCTTGTCAAAATGGCAGCAGCGCTAAGAAATAGTAGTGGAGCCGTTTCTAGCGATGAGATGATGATAAGCGCTACATCCACCTGGATATCCTCAATGTACCACGGGGCATCCCGAGGTTTACAGGTACCTTTCACATGGCAAGGATTGCAAGAAAGTGTCGCATATGTCATAAGAAATTATGCCCTTACTCCAATCATTGGAACTCCAATTTGTGGCTCTATGATTTGGAATGTCACAATTCCTCGAAACGACGATTTGTGCTTGCGATGGTTCCAGTTTGGGATGTTGCTGCCCTTTAGTGTCAATTCATACGATGGGTACTTAAATCCAAAATGGCTTGACAACAATTTCAAGCTTTTTGTTAATAATACTTTGTATAATTAAGCATTAGGTTTGCACTTACTGCAATTGCTAAAAAACAAATCGCAAAATGTTTCGTAGAAATTCTTCATATGGACCAACCAACTTCCAGGACCAATACAAAGGTTACCTGACGGAAGCCATTCATGGGCGTTACTCACTCGCTCCGTACTACCGCACTGTGCTTCACTTTTACCGAGAAAAACTGCAGCCGTTTATTGCACCTACATCGTTCTACTTTAATACAGTAGCGTCCAAGGGAAGATTATTCGAGGCATTGGACCAATTCATGATTGGCGAAGCCATTTTAGCTGCGCCGATTATTCAAAATTGTGATTAAAGAATAAACATAAAACAAAACCATGAGTAAAATTAATATTAAATGCACCCAATTGATTTTATTTAGCTGTGTATCGCCAAATTTTCTTCCCTGCTGGAATTTGGTATGGCATGGATGGTACTATGGTCTGGAATAGAAAAACTGGCAACCAAACGCAAATTACTGGCCTAATATACGAAACCCCGATTTTCCTTCGGGGCGGCTTCACTTTACCTATCTTGGTAATTTATGCTTATGAATGATTTTTATTTTTGTCCTTCGAATAAAAAAAATAAATGTTTCGTTTTGGTTTCAATATTCCAGCAAGATGTACACAGCAATTCAATAGTCGAATCTTTGGCAAATACGTATACACTTTACGTGGCTTTGGACCATATTGCGGTTAATAACAGCACTTCTAGAGGAAACCTCGTTATAAAGGATACCGATGCTTATTACAATCTTGAATTTCTCACAAGTGCAACTGCCGAGTTACTAAAACTGAACGTTTCCGTTTTAAATTCGACCTGTGATGATACACCAAGGAACAAAGACGGCGTTCCTATTAATAGTGTAATCGATGACGTAGAGATATTTGGATACACTCCTCCCTTCAGCCCGGATAAGCTGGAGATAATTTTGATCACTGAGACGGGGGAACGCCCAATTGATGAAGACAATTTCACGTATATCGATGTCGACGACAAGAGAGTTTTGCAAATTACCGACTTAAATATCGACTGGTGCTTGGCGAAAGAGTACAGCGTGATTATTAAGGAACAAGAAACGGAAACGAGTGCGACTCCTCCTGCTACTGTTACAACAACTATTTAACGTTTTAAACCAACTATTGCACGGTTATTTCGTTGTAATTATGATAAGTTGATTAGGAATGCCAATGCCACAAGACGTGAATTTATATGCTTGTTTAAGGTGATTGTGTTGTATCTTGTATGAAGCAAAGTCAAGTTATAAGTGCATATTTAAGTTTTATTGTCAATAATATAAATGTTTACTTTTATTCAACTAAAATAAATAAACATTGCTTCAAATTCCACTAGATTCGGTTTCTAATTTAAATATTTGCTATAAACTGGGATACATACAAAAACTTTGTAAATTGTTATAAGGATTGTTAAAGAAATCAAATATAGTAACAGTACAGATGGAACAATAAACTGTCGAAAAACCGCCACCAGCTTAAACATAAACAACGACTTCAATCATGATTTACCTAATAATGTGGAGAATAAATGTACAGTAGGTAGGATTGATTCAATATGATCAGTTGCTCTCATAGCTAGTAATCATCTGCCGCCTCCTTGTACGATTTCCTAAGAAGAAAGAAAATGACATTGATTACCATGCACGTTTTCATATCTTTTATTACGAAAGTATGCAATCTAAGGCTATATTCTAAATAAAGGGTGGTGAGATGGAGAACTGAATTTTGCACACAGGTCAAGGTCAAGTTTTTGCTGTATCTTAAGTCAATAACATTTATTTGTTTCTGAATAAAAATTGTTAACAGTAAATTATTAAAAAGACATCGATAAAAGCTAATGGTACAAAAACAATGCTAATCTTCTTAACAGCCATTCTACATTAGTCAACCATTTAATTAAATTACTTTAGTGCGCAATTTCATTCTTCGTCGTGACTTGTCATAATAAGTTTCAGTTCATCGTGGTTTTGTACAATTTCCTACACTAAAGTAAAGTACCCATAAAAAGAATAAAAAGGAATAAAAACAAAAGTCATCCTACTCTAAATATCTTCTTGTTCCTACAGCCATTACAAGTTATTAATATCGCCATTGTATTGTAAATTCGGCTAATCTAAGTATGATTACGACGATGTTGACGACGTAGACGGTGAAGAAAATGAAGACAAGTAGGTTACAACTACGTCTTGTAATTGCTGACATTCTATGCCGTAGAACTTGCAGAGGTATACACCCAGCGCCACTAACAAACCACACGCCAAGAAAGAGATAAAAAAGCTACGAAAAGAACACGAGTAACTTAAATACCTCGGTGAATTTCCATGCCGTTTGGAATGACGGAGCATGTGGCGTTGACCCGAACCAGCTATCTCGGCATAGCGGACAGTCTCTTTCCGAACAGCTCGTAAATCATGGCCCGCTTCTTTCCTTGTCTCTTTGGCCTAAAGTAAACAAAGTACATTTTATAATTTTATATTCATTAAGACTAACAAAACAATTTAGTAATAAGTAATTCTGCAAAATTTTGATTACCTGCTCCTTTTTCTCTTTGTAATCTTTAATAGCGTCATCACAACTCAGGTGGCTCTCAGGTTCCCAAGTTGAGTCTTTCTTAGTGTAACCTTTCCACTTAATTAGATAATGCGGTTCACCTTTAATCTTTCTGTCATCCAAAATGTACTCGACCTTTAATCAAAAACAAACTCCGTGAAATTAAACTGTCATGTTTTACTTTTCTAATAATGATAATAATCAAAATTGTAATAAAAATATTAGTCACCCACTTCATATTCCACGTTGTCTTCCTCCTCACTTTCCTCACTCTCGGTCTTCTCCTTCTTAGCAGGTTTGCGACCCCTGGAAGGCGTCCTAGTGGCACCCTTTTTCTTTTGCTCACTTTTACCTTTTCCCTTCTTTGGAGTCTTGGAGGCTGAGGGTCGGCCTCTCCCTTTCTTAGCAGGAGGTTCGTCTTCCTCACTCTCCGGTTCATTTTCGACATTATTGTCGCCTTCCTCCTCCCCAATAGCATTGTCATTTTGAGTCAACTGTACATCCTCCTCCTCCTCGTCACTATTTATCACTTCTTCACGTTCCTCATCCTTTGGGGGTGCCTCTTTCTTGGATTTGGGCCCCGGCTTCTGCGTCTTCGATTTTGGACCTGCTCTCCGTTTTGCCATTTTCAATCCTGATAAAGACAAGAGAAATTATAATTACACGTAAAATACAGCCTAAAACAGCAACAAAATTCTACTTTAATATTGAATTTAAAAGGATTGAATTATTAATGAATTATAGTACTTTTAAAAAAGTTAAGGTTTTCAGTGAAAACTTTTTACTGTCTTAAAAACTATTTTAAGTTCTGTGTCCTCCTTGACTTGTCCTGCTCCTGAGCTTCAAAACCTCAACGATCAACCAAAGTTTGGTTACTAACTCGAGCAACAAGAACCCCTCTCTAAATTTTCCCCCGTGTCGTAGTCGTCGCGGTCCTCCACTCCAGTGAACTATTTTTCTTGGATTTCGATTGGATAACGCATTTATTAGCTAGCAGGCACCACTCGCAGGCAACACCACCGACAAAAATATTGTTTGTGTTCTCTTCTTTTCCTATTGTGTTGCACATTCCATATTCGTATCATAGTATTTTACGTAGTAGTAACGTACGTACTTACATGACACAGCGACGCGACACCCATAAAAGCCCAAACTATAAAAAAGCTCAACCGTCAAAAACAAGAGACTGCTTGCTGGATGTTGTTGTTGCATCAAGTAGAGTGTAGAATATGAACTGTAAAGACTTCTGTATGTCTTGTCCGTGAATCTGTCCATGCATATGCATCTGCGTCTTAAAATTCACTAACAAAAAGTTTATTGTTCTTTTTAAGTAGGACTTTCGATTTGCAAATTGAACTTTAAAATGTTTTTCAGTCCTATTGAAATTCTTTTAATTGACAGTTATATCGCTGAGCACATTCTCAATGTACGTTGTTAGACATATAAAACTGAAGTTATACATTGCAGGGATATGAGATCGATCCCAGACTCTGGGACCCAGAGTTCAATTAATGCAACGCTGTTGAAATTGTTTTATTCGTCCCGCTAGCTCGCGCTCGCTATTTATGTTCTTGTTCTGACATGAGAATGCAACAATAACAGAACTCCGCGGGAGAAATGAAGCAAAAGTAATTTTCATAGCCACCGCCATAATCGCCTATTTGGTTGAGACTTTGTGGATATGGTCCATTACTCATGGGTCGCGGCATTCGGTTCATTCAGTTTGAAACGAAATTTTAGTAGATATGAGGGAGACAGTACTATTATATTGATTTTGAGTCAGTATCATTCAGCTCAATATACCCGACACATTTGGGCTGCTCATTCACATGCAAGTATTTCTATATTTCCTTAAAAATCGGTAAACAAGTAAACCGTTTTACTTTTTTACCGATCGGTAAAGCGAGCCAGTAAAGCTGCCATGCC
>VYYJ01005065.1:0-11867 GCA_021029165.1 Cyphoderus albinus
TGTCAAATTAATTAATTACACTAAAAGGTGAAATTGTTAATTGAGGAACATTATGTGTCATGGATCCCTTAGTAATGGAATGATAAGTGAACTCCAAATGGAGTTGACCTCTTACCCCTGTTCTCGGACCGAGAATCTCGGTTTGGGTTTAGGAGTGGGAAGGGGCACACTTTTTGATGTAGAGGCTTTCTTTGGTCTTTCGGTGGAACATTCTTGGGTCAGGTTCAATATTTTAAATATTATTTTCAATGTTGTGTATTGGTATTTTGTATTCCTTACTATGTAATTTGCAATTTTTCCCGGAGTACGCATGCAAAATATCATTTTATTTTTATGGCATGCAAGATAGAAAAACGTTTCATCGACTTTTGTACATGAATAACCTTGGGAGTGAATGACGTTGGAAGCATATAAAGAATCCAAGTAGGAAAGGAATCCCTAACCCTATTAAGTAAATTGGCAGAATTGACAAATGCATGGGAATGTGATGTTAATAATATTCGATTTAATATTTAATCATAATTTGTCTTTGTTCAGCTTGCAATTGCACTTAAACGAGTGAAACACATTATCTAGAATCTGCTTATCCCCCATGTTTTGAGGTAATGTTTACCAGAATCGCCGGGAGAACGTCGTCATAAGCTCTCATGTCATGTGTTTTTGTCATGGACTGGCAACTGACAAGTGATAGAAAAGCTCCTCGAAAGCTTGCAACTTATCTAGTCGACCAAAGCTAATTAATTTTTGAGTCAATTATACAATTGACAAATAAACAAAATAAAGAACGGAATTCAAATAATTAACCTGCGGCGCTATGCTTAAAAATCTTTTTAACTTCCCTTCGTCAGTAATTGAACAGTTGGCCAGACGAAGCTACAGTGAAGTTCAACAAGGTAAGCAGTTTTTTTCTATGTGTGCTTCATTTCCTTTCACAAATTGAAATGAGTGAGTTTCATCAAAATAAAACAAATGTTACAAATGACAAGGTTTTGATGTACACTTAAAACGCTTAAAACTACATGTAAATTGTCCGTCTTCCAGTCATGTTTCCCCGCATTCGGGTGACATTAACCGGCCTTAGACATTTCACTTCAATAAACGAAAACTTCGTTAGATTTTTGGCTGTTATCGATTTAGCTTTTAATTTTTCATGAAGTGGCCCAGTCAAACACGTCGATTCCACAATTTCGGACTCGTTTGCTGTAGATACAATGACAATGGTTGTTTTTGCTATTGGTAGACAAAAGTGCCTTGTGGTGACACCTGACACGTCGCCAGGGCATAAACGCATTTAAGCTTATAAACCTACTAATCCCTGGAAATTATTAGATGTAACCAAAACCAATAAATGCATTCGTAAAGAAAAATTCCTGTGAAATAAATACAACCGACCGACAAATCCTTGTTAGAACTGCCAACATTTTGTAAATTGTAATATTATTGTTAGCCTTTCTTTTGTGCAGCAATGGCAAAAATTTTGTCCTTTCCTGAGGTGAATGAGAAATTAAACAATCAAAAAACGATCCTTCTAGACGTCCGAGAGAAAGGAGAGCTCACAAGCGACGGAAAAATTCGTGGCTCGAATAACGTACCAGGTAATAATACTATCACACAGAGTTTTGTGGAATCCATTTAACTTGCCTTTGAATTTAATTAGTTTCCTTAATTCGTAAATATAATTCGTGTTTATATTTCACCATAATTTATCAGTTGGAGAAGTGGCCAAAGCGTTTGCTCTTAATGATGGCGATTTTAAAGCGATGTATGGGTTCGAGAAACCCAAGCCATCGGATGACATTGTGATTCATTGTAAAGCTGGAGTTCGTGCACAAAAGGCCGCACAAGTTTTAATGGGATCAGGATATCGGAATGTCCAGTAAGTTCATACAGTTTTATTGCACATTTCACTTTAAAAAAACATAACATAATCGTTTACAACAAACTCTTGTGAAGATAACAAATTAAACGAAAAATGTTAATTTCTCTACATTTCGTAGGGTTTACTCGGGAATCAGCGATTGGGTGCAGAACGGAGGACAAGTGGAAAAATGAAAAAAAAAACGATCTTTACTCTGAAATAGTGAAATCTGAAGTCTTTATAGTTTATATTGAGTAGTAAATGTCAAAATGTTCATTTACGCTTGGAAATGTTCTAGATACTGAAAAATGAATTGTAAATTCTTTGTGGATTTGTATATAAAAAGTAAAATAAAATAACTAATAAAGCTAATGATGTCTAAGATTTCCTTTACACCTGAAGGAGTTTACTGTTAACTCTCGTCTCGACGTTATTTTCACCTTTTCCATTGACCCAGTTATTGTGATTGTGACGATCTCCACGAAAAAGTGATGACCGAGGATCGATTTCGTAGATGGGGTCTTTCGGGGATGGCAGAAAAGATTCTATGAAATTTATGACAAATAAGCATGGTCTAGCCTTTCTTTCCATATGGTACGGTAAATTAGAGCACTATGAACTATGACAAACGTCTGTCTTTGATAGATTACCTTCGCCGTTGTGACTTTCCGTAACATGAGAAGCTTCTTCTCCATCGAATGTTGAAGAAGAAGCTTGCGTGTGATGTTGAGATTGTGTTTCTGCCACAATTGAATTGATTTGTTGATGATTAGTTTCATGGAAAATTTGAGGAGGTGGCGGCGGAGGGAGACCACGATACTTGGGTGCCAGAATTAGGATTAGTAATACGACACCAATTAGAACGAAATACAGAATGGAGATTGCGACTGAAAATAAAAATAATGCTTATGTCCTTGATTTTAAAAAATTGGGCTCTATTGTTAAAGCTTACCGTACAACCAAATTGAATCTGTTTCGGATGTTTGTTGGCTCTGATTATTTCTGTTGTTGCGATTATTATTAGTGTTGTTCATCCTCCTGGCAAATCTTCCCCAACTTCCTGCCCGCTGTGTACCACCTTCATCTCCGGTAATCCACATTTCGGGTAAAGGTTATATTTATAAACAATGTCGAGTGAATTGTAGTTTTCCGTAAGAAAAGTTTGAACTGTATTTTATTATCTTGCCATGAAAAACCTGAAAGTTTATGAAAATGTTTCTTTTTTTCCTTGTGCTGTTTTTGCAATCATTTCATCAGGTTCGGTTACAGAAAGAAAAAACTTCTATTCGGAATATTGATGTTAAATGAAATGTGACTGTGTAAACGTTTTGTTTTAATTACAACGTCATTTAGCTGCATGTCCATTTATCAAACGAAAAATATATTCTTATATTGTAAGGATAATAATATGAATTTTTGATAAATACGCATGGTTGAGTTTTAGAATGGACACTAAGCAAATTGCAATATTTACATTATTCAACTCTATATTTTCAATTCATCCAATTCTTTGTGACGATTTCCTTTATAAATATTTTTAGCCTTTTTTCCAGTTGACACATACACAGCACCAGCATCCTAGTTCGGCAGGAAGGGCGGAAATGATTACTCAGGTCATGCATGAAACAGTGAAAAAGACTTGCGTTGTTTTCTGACGCCGACAGCATACATCAAATACAATATACTATAACTAGGGTATCGGTGTTTGTCACTTATGGATTCTTAAAAGGTACAATTCGACAGACTTGAATGATACAGAAATGAGTATGACGCAGTCACGTACACAATAAAGGTGAACGGCAGTAGCGTAAATTTTTTTGCTCTACTTTATAAATGATATAAACAATATTACATACTAGAATCTCAGATTAATATTGTTTGGTGGCTTTTCATAAACGTAAATTCCTCATTCACTTTTGATTTATTATGATTATGATACATATAAGAATGGATTAATTTTACTTGTGTTCACTAGATAGTAAATGTAACATTTCCACAACATTAAATGTCCCTTATTCGGAACTCGAATGACATCATTCCATTTCACAGTATAAGTATATTATATCTGTGCAAAATTCTTTTCGAGACCGAGATACTTTTTTGCGTTCTAGTGCTCTCATTTTTGGCTTATCAAATTTCATTTTTAGATTCCAGTTCCAGTGATTGATTATATGTGAGTTCGTATTAGGTCTCAAATTAGACTTCCCATCATCACACTAATAATTTCCCGCAACATCGCAACAAATACATATTGGAAGAAAAGAGGTAAAAGTAAGAGAAAGCCATTCGCGAAACAAGCGAAAGTAAAAGCAGTATAAAATGGCTTACAGCGGAGATTTTCTACATCAGTGAGTTTTAGACTTCCATTGGAGTTCGGTTCAACACCGATTTTTACGTTGGCCGACGAAGGATACGAAAGCTAGAGAAATGGAAGCATTACATTTTAGCCAACAACATTAACTTTTGCCATATCTTTTTAATTCTTTTGTTATTTTCATTTTTTCACTCGCTACTACAATGGGTAACATTTTCCCGATTATCCGCAATTGTTTGGTAATATGTGCTCTGTACTCTCTCGGGGCTGCTTCTGCCATCGGGGATGAGCCAATTCCTGTTAAAGCAGGCTCTTTTCAAAATTTGATCCCGAGATTTAAAATGCCTTCTGGCAATCTTCTGCGTTACAGAATCCCACAATGGGAGGTTCTGTACTATCTGAAATATGGAATCGTTCCTTTCGTTTTTTATGACCCGAATTTCAATCGAACCAATTTTATCACTCAGATTCAAAAATTCAAAACATATTTCGACACTGGCAGACCAAACCGGACTTTGCAACCGACTGATGATGGATCTTTGCGGGATTATCTCGAAGAGCATGGTATTCAAAACTACAACGCTTTCGGTAACGTGTTGGACGATAATTACATATTTTAATGGGACTAAAAAATTGTATTGTGTTTTTATAATACGTTTTTAGACCAAAATAACAAACCCGTTGGAGAAATGATGGACGATCTTTTAGCAGCTGGCAACGTGGGGGATTCTCAACTGAACGAAAAATCGTTAATGGAAAATATGGAGCGAATTTCTTCGACATTTCCTCCACTGGATATGTTTATGGGGGATGATTTTGAAACATTACCTTCACCGGTTGCAACTCCTGCGGCAACAGAAAAGGGGGAAGGTTGGATTAGTAAAAAGCAGTCAAACGATAATGAAGGGCAGGATATCACTGAGCGGGATCGAGTTGAGGGCATTCTTGGCACTTTCCTTAACAAACATCCACAAACTTGGAAATACGCCAATTCTCTGTCCAAGGTTTTGATGGATCATGAACCTTTAAGAAACGGAAGACTTTCATATCCTTCTGGACATTCAACCTCCGATTTAAAATTGCATCGGAACGGAAAAATTTTCAGAGTTGGAACACGGAATGTGAACCTCGAACCCGGTGGCGGAGGCGGGACGGATGATGCGCCACGAAGCGGCCCCACTGAACCCAGAAAGGGTAAAAACTTTCAAACGCAGGGTTGGTAGCATAAGCTGAGACCTCGGACAAGAGTAAAAGTAACGAAGATGCGTCTCTTTATGCCATACGATGTACGAGTAGACAAATTCAATGGAGCATGTAAGTAATAACATGAAATTATGTAAATATAAAAATATAGAGTAAAGAACTGTGCATTTACAACGATGTAAGTAGGCTGTGCATAAAATATTAATATTATGTATTTTAATTTTGTTGGAAAGCGGCGAATGTATCAGGGTTTATAGTATTATATAGTTACATAATTATAATGGCATGAATATTAGTAATAATAATTGTAAATGTGCATGTATTAAATAATGTAAATGCAGATGTAATAAATTATTAGCGTATTAAAGTGGACTTTCCACCTTAGCTAACGTCAAATGAAATGTGGTATTGCTGGTAAAATAACACAATAAACCCAGGTTTATCATCCCTTTTTATGTGGTAAGTGTAAAGTTTGAACATAACAAACCAGAGGAATATTAATTGAAATATTAAATATTAAGTAACATAATTATTAAAATGAGATTGATAGTGAATTTCGTAGATGTAGATTTCGAAGGAATTAATAAAAACTTTTGCTTCTAAAAGTTGTCTAAATTTCATTAAGCATATGGTAATATTAGCGAACAAAAGCAAGAAGACATAATAGTTTTATATTGTTCTCATTATTACATGGGTTATTGCATTTATTACATTTAGTTTTCTTTGCCCTCCACAATGTCTACTGTGTCTTGTCTAAAAGTTTCCACGATCGCTTGAGAGTCCTCTCGAATCATCTTGGCTGCATCCGGCTTGGGATGCATCAGAATGAATGGCAATTCCGCACTCAATTCTCCACCAAGTGCCCCCAAAAACAGTTTAACTTTCACCATGTAGGAAACAATGATTCCAAATGCATCGCGATGGTCAGGATTAACCAACCTACAAAGATAGGTGCTAAAATTAGTAGGCGCTACTCAAATTGCAACTTTGTCAGTCATAATTTATGCAGAATAAGCGGAAGAATGACATCATACAGAGTCGTTGAAGCTAAATTTGTGTCCTCGCTCTTCAGCCTCCCATCTAAAGCAACACCTCGTCGATCTGCGCTGTTCTTAAGAGTTGGCTGTAAGCACACAATCTTTTGTAATGAGGTTCCTGGCGGAATCGGGCAACCTTCCCTAATTGGTTATGGAATGCGTGATTAAACTTACAAATATGAATTCATAGAATAAAGAATAACTCTGTGGCAAAGAATTTTTCCTCTCTTATAAGCAAAATTTTCTTTGAAGTCAGCGTATTAAGAACAATTTGCCTTCTCAGTACACTTATTTGTTACTTACTGCGTTTCAATTGAAGCCACAGTGGCTTTATATTGCCCCGACGGAAAAATACAGATGTCAATGCGTTGCTGACACATGACTTTAATCTTCTTGACAATCTTATTGCTATTATTTCGAATGGAAATATTGACAGCAATTTGCTCTCCGTGATGATATAACTAAAAGTACCAAAATAGACCAAACAATAAAACAGAGCAGAACTTTACTTACAAGCACTGTCGGCCGTAGCGGCAGAAATCTCATAAATAAATAATTAGTTTGTTATTTGTACCTGCTTATCCAAAGTTGCTTCCAATTCCAGCTCACCAGGAGCGAAATCCTTGCGAACAACCGTACAAGGCTGCTGTCCTTCCTTTTGTGGGGCAAACTGAATCTTTCGAATACCAAGAGTAACAGTGCTCCTGCGATGATATATGACAGGCCAAAACAATAATGCAAAATAAAATTCATTAATTCATTATTCTGATTGATACATTTTGAGTTACCTCTTGTGAGTGCGATCACTTTCACTTTGCCCAACAAAAGCATTGAGAAAATATTCTACGCCGCACGGTTTTCCTTTATCATGTTGTCCTGGTTGAATGGTCACTGACGAAGGCGAGTTGGGAGAGATTATGAAGGTGAAAGGAAATGCATAAGGGCCGACTTTTTTTAGTAGTCGATTTTGAAATTTCGAGGATGGTTTATCTGTCATTGAATCCGGAAATATTTGCGTAGAAGCGATAATCAAGTCCTTTTGGAATTTCAATCCCATGATTTCATCCTCCTCACTTTAGAAAAGTTAAAGACGTGTTTTTATTTGGAAGCTTTAATGTTAAATTGTAGCTTGCAAGATTATTGTTTTAAAAAATACCGGCCATATCGGAAACTGCATATCAATTGACAAAAGACCTTTCTGTCTCCCAGATAATCTGGATCAATAATTATTACTCCTTCTACAAAACAGTAAAATTGTGTTAAAACACTTTGTTTACAACTGTAAGGCAAAGTCATCGTGTTGAATGCCCAGATTAAAAAAAACTGTGATGATATATTTTAAAAATTGACTCACCTACAGGCTCCACCGTTGTAATGTGATCAACAAAATCTCTTTTCCCTAAATAAAGTGTAATTTTCCCATTGGGAGAGATTTTCTTGAAGACTCTAAATGAAACCACCATAATTAAAAAATAAAATGGAAATGTCAACTATTTCGAAGCAAGAAATCCTTCCAACCAATTTTTCAATAAAGAATGAAAAGAAAACGATGGCGCGTCAGAAAACCTGATACTCAGGTTAATTAATGCAACGATGTATGTTAGCACACTGTTTTTCATCTACAAAACATATTAAAACGAGTATTCACTTGTTTTTATGCTTTATGCTGTCAATTTGACTGAAAAAGAATGATTCTGACGATGACGGTAATATGACGCATTCTACTTTTATGGCTTCTCTACTATTTGCTAAATCTGTAGCTTATTCTAAAACAGTCCGAAAATCAATTTACAAGATCAAGATACTAGAAACAGTCGTGAAATGGAAATCCATGAAATCATGAGGCACGTAGAAGTAGCTAAAAACGCATTTAAACTCTAACAAGTGAACCCACAAAGTGGTTTTTCAGAGCTCAGATTTACGCTACTGGGGTATTGTGAGACGAATATTTTATTTTCGAAGGGCAAACGAAGACATTCATCTTATATATATTATTAATAATCATATAATGAGCTAATAAACGTGAGTGAGTGGCGAGTTTTGTATATCAAATTTTTGTGAGTCTTTTGCATATTAAAGGTATTTTACTTACTTTTGTTCCCATTATACACATGCAAATATCGCCAATCAGAAATTCGTGCCAAAATACCCCAGTACAGTGAATTTGAAAATGCTGAGAACACGCTAGCTTATGCGGGGTTAGTTTGTAAGTTATGGAGAATGCTTAATAACAATAGAATTTCTCGGTTTTGTGTAGTTTCTGCCCACCTCAGGGACTAAACCAATAAATAGTTCGTGTCTCCAGTAAAGCCATACAACGCAGATGTATAAATCTTGTTTTGTTTTACTCATTTTTATTTGCTTAATAATCGTAATTTATTGTGCTAAAGTTGAACATGAAGGCATTTTGATTTGATTATAATAGCTACAACAAAGTATACTGCGCATAAATATACATAATAAAGTTTGAATCAGTACAACTAAGCTGGAGTAACATAATGATGTATAGATAATATTTATGAAATCTAAAAGCATTATTCTACACTAGATTAAATCTCGATAACATTATTATGACTCGTTCAAGAAGAAAAGAAGGGGAAGCGCAAGAGTCAGAGAGAGTTTTTTCGTAACTGTCTATATGCAGAGGTCAAATTACATTTGATATCTACTCACTTAGGACTTTTGTGATATACTTGTAAAAATACTGCATAACAAATGAGTTTACCACAATTGTATTGTTTACAGAACAAAATTTGGTTTCATTAAACCCAAATACAATTGTCCGTTCCTAAATTCCCATTCATTCGCACTGGACTAGATTTTAACAGTTTTTATAAATCCGGCAACATTAGAGCTCTAGTTAAATTCTATAAAATTCGATTGACTTTCATTTCACGTGACAAAAGTCGTATTATAATCACGTAAATTACTTATGTCGGTTATATTTATTGCGATTGCAAATTGTACTGTTTTAAAAAATAGAAAATCGTGTTTTAGCATTTCTTTTGTCTTTGAGTATCACGTTATTCTCAAAATGCTTTGATTATTTAGTTCTAAATCTAAAAGGTAGGCGATGGGCCAAAATAGTGTGGCTTATTAAGTTTCCCCTAAGTATCTCTCCAAAACTTGAATTATTTTCTGAGCTGCCTGTAATCGGTTGAGATCTAGTTTTCCAACTTTGGGATTTTTACATTGAACTAGTAAACCTGGCAGCATTGAAAGTTTATCCAAGTCATCCTCTGGAATTGTGTGAAGGAGGCCCTGTGGGAAGTCATATGAAAGCCCACCAGGTGCCAGCAAGCCCTGATTGATCAGTAAAATACAGTTCATGTTGAATTAAACATTATTGATAACTGTGCAACTTTATTGTAAAATAGTAAACAAGTAACATACCGCACAAACTGCGTAGTAATTGTGGTCATTCAAAGGTCTCTCGCAAAGATTCTCAACAGAGAAACTAAAACACTCTTTGGTGTGCCGACCTTGGTCATCACATGGCATGGATTCTGACTCTGCAATTGTGTTGGCATCTTTGCTATTACCTAAAATACAGTAAAAAGAGAACTCTGAATGTACAAGGTACTCAATCTATAGTAAAAAATATAGTACAGTCCAATGTCCTAAAGGAAAAATATTGTCATGCAGATAATCAATTACTTGTTACTATATTGCCGCATAAGGTAGGTCGCTTAGCTCGGTGACCGAAAAAAAAGAGGGGCGGAGTTTAAAAGGATTCTTAGCATGATAAGAATCTCTGAGGCTTTTATCTGAGGCTGAGAAAATCTTTCATAATTAATTAATTATGGTTCGCAAGTGTGCCGTTACAACGTGCCCCAGCCGCACTGAAATTCCGACAATTCCGTAATAAGCCTCTTTTACTCCTGGAAGTTTCCCTTATTGTACACAGTTACGGCAAATGCGGAGCAGCTAACATGTTTGATTCGTCTCCTTCACGAGAATGGCGTCAATATCCTATGCTGCATCTCCGATCTCGGTCCGAAGAACAGAGGAATGTGGAAGCAGCTCGGTATTTGCCAAGTCAAGGGAGGAAAAATTGAAGACGTCGTTTCCTCATCCTGTCACTAATAATGATGTGTGGTGGTTTCCGGATTATCCTCATCTCTTGAAACTTTTAAGAAATCATACTTTGGACTCGAAAATAAAAGTTAATGAGGACGCTACCTTTGATGTTTCATGGATTAAAGAGCTTATAAATGCACAAAAATCGGAATTGCAATTAACCCCTAAAATAGGCCAGAGGCATGTTATTATGAAGGGACAACAAAGGCAGAATGTTCGATCAGCATTCCAAGTATTTTCACATACCACTGCGACACCTATTAGAATGATTCTAAAATACAAGAACGGATACAATTGTGTGGCAGACTTTATCTGCATGACAATATTTTTCCTTTAGGACATTGGTACAGTCATTGACTCTGATAGAATAAAAAGAATTGAGATTACTGTGCATAAGAGCCTCTTTATCAACCAGAATAATATTTTCCAAGTCAATAAGTTTCACAACATTCGTATCAGTCACACCAAAATTATCCGCTTGAAGATCAGTCATGTAAAGGATGAACTTTGTTGAATTCTCATAGAATAAATTGGCCATCTTAAGGTTTTACGAACATATATACGAAATAAAAAAATAAAAAGCATAACATTCTCCCAAAAATGATTATGAAGTTTTCAGAGTTCGAGTCTAGTAATCTTCAATTGACTAAATCTAGCACACGCACGTAGGCAAAATGGAGTAAAACGAGACAAAATACAATTTTTAACTAAAAAAATAGAACAAAAGTTTCTCCGTATTCAAAAGTATATGTGTAATTGTGTAGTAAAAATCAGATTTTGAAATAACATTTAGTGAAAAATTTCGACCCTTGTTTGAATAAGAAAATCTGATTTTTTTTGCCACACATATATACTTTAGAATACGGCGTAACTTTTGGGTAGGTTACAGAATACCGCCCTCCACAAAACTAAAGAGGGGTATTATAGTAGAGGGTGGTCTGCTGTAACCTGACTACCGGTTAGTCCGGTTGCAGCAAACCACCCTACAAAAACATAGGGCGAGTCTAGAAATTTTCACTTCTAATCCTAACCTGGACTCAACTTTCACATTAAAACCTAACCCAACCTAACTGATTTAAATTTTTATGTTATCTGTGGGTGAGGGTGGTCTGCTGTAACCTGACTACCGGTTAGTTCGGTTACAAAATACCACCCTCCTAATACCAAAGGGGGGACCCTTGCAATGGAAGGTGTTATTTTGTAACTGCCCAACGTTTTTCCATTTTTTTAGTTAGATTTTTAGTATTTAATAACTCAAAGTCTCAATTACAATCACAGTTCAGATCTGCTAACATGACCCCAGTACTGTTTTTAATTTTTGCTAATTGTTTGATTTCTTATCTATGTTGTACCATGGCCTACGAGATACTACTGG
>VYYJ01005066.1:0-11864 GCA_021029165.1 Cyphoderus albinus
CGTCTCGCGAAACTTACTTTCAGTCAACTTAGGTAACTTTCTGAGCCTTCATCAAAGTCATATGCCGGTTGTTTGACTTGTTTTTATTATTTTACTTTTATAGGCGGATTCCATTCCATTCCTACTACCTCAATGTCAGGTTTGTACTTTATTTTCCCCTTTCTCACTTGCATTCGACATGTGAAGTCGAAGGATGGAGGATAGATAATTTAATGGAATAAAACAAATAATCTTCCTGTAGAGTTGATCTCCTTAAAAGGATAAGTTGCTCATCGTCGTCTCTTCTTCACTTTTTCTTTTACATCCTCTCGCAGTGTAAGAACAGGAGCAATAACCTTGCACATTGCTTAAATTCATCTCTTCCCTGCGAGAAGAAAGAAAGGAGCAAGAGAAATTCTACTAGAAAGCACGTACCGCGCATAATGTAAATGTAATGCACCTTCACGATGCGTAATGGATGTCTGTGACACGGAGAAAGTGAGTTTAATACTCGTGTGCGAAAATCGTGTCTGGTCTGGTCTCCCTTTTATGAGATGCACACATGAGTGCGTGCTGGTGGAGTATCAGCACCGTCTCGTCTACACAAATCGTACCTCATCAGAACAAATTTTGGCTGTATCTTTTGTTCTTTCCTAACTGTCACTGAAAAAGTGTACAGAAACGCAGGTAAAGAGCATCTAATGACATCTCATGATTTCAACTTAAGTCAATGTAATTTCTCTTCCTTTCTTTAGTCTCGGACCGAGTTTAGCTACTGCATGTTTCTCGAACGCACGGGCGACTAAAAATAAGAGAAAAATGTTATAAACTTGTGTTTGTATTTACTGCTGCTGTAAAGTACTTATATTGCGTGGAACGGTTTTTTCCATTCACTTTATTTTCTGGTATGATGGCAGTTGGGTAGAATTACCGCTGTTGCCGCCGACCACACACAGTGTGGATGAGTCTTGCAATCTAAAGCAAGTCGGCATTCAACAATGGAGAATAGTAGTTGTGTAGGCACTTCTATTTTGCTTGCTTGCTGCGTTAGTTTTTTTCAAAGGATACGTAGTTCAAGGGACACAAGAGGAGCATGTCAGCTTTGATCGAAATTGTGGGGTCTTCTAATGGCAATTTTATTACACTCATTCTTTCCCGCTGTTGGAATGTGTACAAGCCATGTTCTTCTCTCCCGTGTGAAGAATAGATTGTGAGAGTTAGCATGAGAATTGTTCCTATTGTTGACTTTTACCTAAGGTAGAGCATCATCCGTTGGAAAATGAAAAGAAAAAAGAATGCTGGCTCACTCACTTTGGTTTCTCATACTCGCTGACTTGCTACTACTTGCTTGGAATGTTTGACAGTGAAGTCATGTTGTAGTCATCTAGCACTTTCACGATTACACAACCATTACTGGATGTACTCTTGGTCGTGTGTGATCACGTTTTCTATTCGGAATGCAATGCAGCAATGTTCAGGGTCTCAAATAAATTAGTCCATTTTCTCCACTTCTCTTTCTCTACCTCTGTTGCTTTCATTTCAATGCCAATCTGGTAAGTTTAGTATAGGTATTATGTTTAGTCAGATAGTATCTGTTAAAGTGCTGCTTCTGTCTCGATTGTGCACTCCAATTCATAAGTAAGAGGTCAATATAATATTACAAACTTGGTGTAGTTTATTAGTACTACATCATAGTTTTTATGTGTTTCACTTCACTCTCTGGATTCGGTGCATGATTTTATTATTTCTCGAACAAACGTTGAACAATCGACAATGCAGCGGGAGTAAGTTTAGCATGGCAATAACTTTCAATTGAGTTCGTATCGTATTAAACACATTAAGTTGAGTAGTGTAAGTGAAACATGGCATTACAATATCAATAGATGTTGCAAAATAAAGTAAAATGCACCTTCTACGTTTATTTATTTTATGCTGAACTGCAGTTGAGAAAGATAATTCAATGTGACTTACGGTTTTCCCATCAAATCGATAGTACTTTCTCCAGCTCTGGAAACCCTCTCGCCAATACTCGAGTTGAAACTCTTCGGTGTATTCCTGGCCCAGTCCATTACTGTAGCGGCCTTGCATTTGAACACCGCTAATTAAATGGGTTCCATTCAGGGAAACCTAAAGAAAGGAAAGGGTTTTATCATAATAATGATCTTTTGTACAAAATACAACAAACAAGTGAGTTGTAATGGGAATGTTCATGTGGGACGCAGATTTTGGAGACTGATAAGTAAGCAGAGAATTAAAGTTTTGCGACTCAAATAAACCAAGTAACAACAACAAATTACTCTGATAGGGTTTGCTTGCAATGATTATTCTGGTAATACTACGGCAAAGAAACAAAATTTTCCATGGAACAACACAGCACGAGTAAGTTGCTTTAATTAGATGCGGAGATGTCACAAGCAATAATTTATTAACGAAAAACGAACTTACTTGAAGCCACTCCCGAATGCCTATTGAGATGGGCTCTTTAGGACACCAGGAACCTCCCTGAGTTTCACGATTTAACCTGTGTAAAATAATCAATTGGAAAGGATAAATATTAATGAAGACTTGCGTAAGATAATAAAATTAATAATTTATAATCTGTAATTAGACGGAACTTGGACTAGACAGGTCAAGTGAAATTAACTAACTTGGCTTCATAATGTAGTTACCACTTACGTAACATTACACACTGACAAACGTGTCGCTTAACTTTCATTTTAGTGAAATGAATGAGCAGTTATTATTTATTTATCAAACTTCAGTTTCGCCTCCCCTCTTTTCTTTCACTTTTCTCTCGAAACTTTACTAATTGTGCGGTATACTTGAAATTTTCATTTAGGCAAAGCAAACTAATCATAAACGTAATAGTTTAGTGAACGGAGACCATAATTATTTTGTTGGGTGAATAATTTTCAAGATGAGTTGTTAGAGTAAAACTAGATATCTGAAATGAGCAAATGTCAAAGAGTACAATATTATTAAAGAAGTGGAAGTTGCTTCATTCACAGTGAAAATAGTTTTCAGGACTCATGGACGATGATGAAGCACACGATGGAAAACTTTTGAGAGGAGATCAGAGCAAGGAAAAACTTTAATAGGCTCAACTTGGTAATTGGGATAATCACCGAAGATCAGGGCTCGTGTGTTCCTGTCAAAATTATAGAGTAAGCTATTTCATTATTATCACATCGATCTGATCTACTTGCTTGCTGCAACTAAATACTAGTAAACATTGGTAGGCTGCAAATCAAAAACTAACTCCAAGAAAATAATAATGCTGAAGACGAGACTCGAGTGAAGTTTTATAGTTGTGGACACGCTAACTTTGGTCAATATAAATATACATACATTCTAGCAGTAGCGGCTGTTAAAAGACAACTACAGAATTACTGCAGAATATCAATGTACTTACGATTAACAAATTCTGTCCAACGACTCATTACTGGCTAACACTGTAACACTGTTTTATAGTTATAGTATATTGCCAAAAGAAATATTAATCTAAAAATAAACAACGATTCATTCATTCAACAACCTTGCAGCAACAGTAACGATATTATTTATGTACATATATTTTTGAGTACATTTCCGTTCCCACTACAATTACTAAGTTGTTTATTTTCAATATAACGGTGAAAAACATGACTATGCACCTTTAAATTGAATATGACGATAATCGTAATAAAATAAAATAGAAATATGCAGTACGGGAACATGACTGTTGTCGCTCTGAATTCTCTACACTTTATACAAACTGTATAATATAAAGTTTCTGGTACACTCTTTCTTTTTGTAGAACACACGCACAATTCCAAAGAAAATGTGCTACTTTCACAAAACGCTACACTGCTTCTAACCGTTCCTTTTCTTTAATTCTTTGTGGAAATGAACAAAGGGGAGAAAAGGTTACACTTACAAAGGAAATGTGACAGGGACAAGCAATGTAGTAAGCGCTAAAGCAATAATAATGTTCTATAATAAATAGAACCACACTCTATCTCTTTCTTACTTTTGTACTTTCATTGTGGAGGTGTAACCAAAAGCGCAACTGTCTTATTCGAAATTGAAACGTGGAGCAGCAGCAGCATTTAGTTTCGGGTTACAAATATAATAAAATACAAATTTCCATCTGCGATTCGGCCTGTAACCAGAGGAGTATCATCATCATTGCCATAAAATGAAGGTTAATGTTGGCCCCAGCTCGATGATGTATGAAGTTAGAGAAAGCAATATTAAGGTCGACGAATGCATTTGACTTGGCCAGGAAGAGGGGTTCATTTCATCAAATGCTCCGAGAAAAGATTTCTTTATCATTTTGAAAACATGGAAGGAGCAATATAATATGGGATAGGGAGAAAAACATTTGAACAATGAATGGAGATTTTTGTAGCTGCACAGCACAGTAAACTAAAGTAAAAAAGAGTTGTGGATTAGCAAGTACATCGATGCACACAAAAATGTATACTATCAAAGCTTTACAAATTTTTATGCATTATGTTCTTTTCATAGTAATACAGCTCAAGGGCTTTTCGATAACTTCAAAAAACCAATCTATGTACGCATTATGTGGTTCGAATAAACATTTTAGAAGAAACGCATTGCACCATTCAACTTGAACGAACTATATCAAAGGGAGAAGTGCCTATGCAAAAAATATAAAAAAGCGATATGAGGTGACATGAACTCAGAATACAAACTATAAACAGAGTTCTGCTTCTTTTCTACGGGGAAAGAGATCCAGATTCCAGTAACAATACAAATATATTTGTAGTATTGCACAGTCACAATCACAATTGTTGAGTCGTTCTTTTCGTTTCTTATTTCTCTGCATTTCTGTCCTAACCATGAAAATAATACACACATGAGACTTCTAAATCGCACAGGGAAATATATACAAGCAATAATAGTGCCAAAGGCAGTAGCGTGTCCTAAATAAGATGTGTTTTGTGTGGAGAAATCAAATGAACGGTAGTTTAGCTACATAGAAAGAAAGGAATGAGAGAAACGTAGGTTAATTCACCGAAAAGGAGTACACATGAATATACCCTGAAAAGATTTTAAAGTAGAATAATAAAGTAGAAATACAAGCGGACACAGTTTGCCACTGTCACAATTCTTGCCATTGCCCACCAGCAGCCATAGACGACGTAATATAGTGTCTCTCTGGATGTGCAGTGATGTCATCGTAACGGCGGCAGAGCCGTGTAGTGCCTGCCCATTGCCGCAGAAAGATCTCAGTTGAACCTCATCATGATTGTCATCAGTGAGAGCAATGGAAACAGTACAACGCAAGCAGGAGCAAAGTAAATGTAAGAAAGAAAAAAGTAAGAATGTGCACAGATTTCTCCATTACACGGCAAAAGGATACAGATACAATCACAAAGTATCAACTTTTCTCAGAAAAATTAGTAGCAAACCTTATGGGTGAGTTTGAGTGTAAGTTGTTTGCCAAAATCATAATGGAAGTATAATTGAAACTCGGTTTCTCCACATCTTTGTCAGGATATAAAATGACTACTAAGGTTGCCCAATACTTTCAACATACATGTTTTTCTCGGGAAAATTAGAATAGAATAGAAACGTAGAAAAACATTAGGAACGAAAGTGTAACGTCAACCCTTCATTTATTTCAGATTCAGATGACTTTTCTTTCCCTCTTTTCTCTTTCCCTTGCCCTGGTCTATATTTGCCCAGCACAGAAATAAAATAGCTGATACGGAAAACGAAAATGGAAAAATGAAGGCCAAACTAGGAAACGTTGAGATAAAAATTAGTTTGTTATTTCATTCATTCAACATTTAACCTCAGTTCGTTAAAGGCAAAACTTATAACACATTTCGTGTCCCCTTTTTCATTATGTTTTTTTTGTTTTTGTTCTTTTAAAAGGGGGAACTAGAAACAGCTTTGTTCTGATTATACACATATACATACATCATAAATATATGATATAATTAGAAAGTCGATGGGCTATGGATTGTGCTTCTCTTTGCATTCGCTCCTGAGGAATGTGTTCAATGAAAATAATGGTTAATAGAAAGGCCTACACAGTCAACTCTGATATGCATAAAATGCAAGCGTCCACCCGCCTTCTTCCTGGTAATTTTTCCAATGCACATACCCAGATTCAATGATGAAAAGATTGGTGAATGGAAGTGTGTACTTTCTCTATATTGTATTTGATTTGCAAGCTGGCCTCTTTATAACTCAAATTACAAACTTTTATGCCTATAATGCAGCTGTTCTATAAATTTGAATTTTCTACTCTGTCTTACTTTATTCCATTTCATTATACTATGAGCCATTGAAATGGGTTCAGAATTTTCTCACTAAGTCAGCCTTTTCTGAGTTTTTATTCATTTCGTTGCGAACGATATGTGCATAATGTCACAATCAGATCTTTGGTGGCATGCTTCCATCCTCCGCTATTTCAGCCTCGTAGCTCATTCTAAAATACTGGTGGCCGCGATGATAACGATAATGGCTATGTGGTCTTTTGTCCAATGGGTTTTGGGATAATCATGATCGTGGCACTTTCACATTTTGTTTTGAATAGCAAGAAAGTGAATTGCATGGAGAAGAGAAGAGACGTTTCTTCCTTTTCAAATTTCACCCATTTATTCATTTCAACTGTGTTCGTTAACTGCCTTCTATAAAACAGTTTCGGAAGAATGCACAAAATAAAGTCGTATTAATAAATATCCCTTTTTCTCCTTATACTTTAACACGTGCTTCCACAGTCAGTCAAATTCATTTTCACTTTCTTTTTGTTGGTCACATTTTCATTGAAATGACGTGACTTGTGCTGTGTGCTTCCTATGAAATGCAAGAACTGCATTGAAAACGTAAAGTTTAAGGAAACTTTATTTCAAATTGGAATAATAACAAGAAGAAAGAGAAGTGAGTCCTATTTATATTTGTCCTTTTCGTATTGAGTGAGTCACATAATGATAATGACAATGGCGTTGCCGCTCTGTCTGTTTTTCCTGTGCACTAAGTCAGCAGCTGGAAGGAATGTTTCGCTCGTTTCTTCGACTCTTTTATGACTTTCACCTTCTTCAGACATGATTTTCTAAAGTTGATTTGCCCTTTTCTTTCTTCCATGAATGCAATGAACTATGGACAAAATTGCTTCTGCTATTTTCTATTCAACTTTATGTAATTTTCTTGGACGAGAGAGAGAGAGCCAATTTCAGCAATGGTGAAGTTTTGTGCACGACGCGACGTCTGTCTTCTGGTAGGAAGAGAGAGGGTGAGTGAATGAATGCAACCAATAATGTTTATTCCTGTTCGAAACGAAAAGGAAAGCTAAAGGGCAACTTTTTATTTTTATGGACCTTTCCTACGCACAACTTTACACAAATTTGTGGAGGTTTGTCATGTGTGTCCTTCTCTTCTCATTTCTTGATATTTCCTAGGATGATGTCGTAAGACGGACAGTTTCTGAGTTGAGTGAATGTTGTTGTACTGCACAATATGTAGTATGCATTACTATTATGCATATATACGGTATATGATCCAGCATGTCTTCTGTATTTGCACAATGAATCTAATACGCTTACTTCAAGGATATTGCGGCACACACACACAGAAAACTTTACTTGACTCGACTTTTCGGAGAGCAAACAAACTTTTCAATAAAGCTTTCGTTTTCCCTGTATATAATTGTGTGCAGCAATAGTAGAGAATATTAAGGAAAAGCAAACCGCTGAAGACCTGTCATCATGGTATGGTAAAGGTCTTCAATCTCATTTTAGTCCCCTTCTTGTTTCTATCGTGTGTGTACCGAATAGACCAAAAGACCGCGACAATCGACCCAAAAAATGCACGCGACCGACAAAGACATTGACTACACATTTATCTACTCTTTGATTGCGTCTTTGTTAATACTATTTTAATATAAATCGACACAGTACTCCTCGTTGTATTTTAAAGTAAAGTTTTATTTACTGGAAGGGACATATCGGTGATTTATTAGTCACAGCATTTTTTCGTGGGCTAAACAATTTATTTACTATATTATATTTACTTTAATTTAAAACTTCATTCAGTTTATTTTGTTTGACACTAAAAACCTTTTCCATAATTTGTCAAAGCTCAGTTTCTTCTCAATTTCGGACACAAAATGATTTACCAGGATATTCTTCATCCTTACAATTTCAACATTCTCGTTATTATAATTTTGTTTCGTCTTGAAATAACTCCGGTGCACTTTCGTTTTCAGTAATAACTGCAAACTGTTCAGTGTGTCATGCGGGATACAAAGTAAGACTATTTCATGTCATACTATGGAGTACAACTGAAAGAATATCTTAAGAATTGCACAAAGAAAAAAGTATTTTCTCTCAGTCGACTTCGTTTGAAAAGTAAAGCCGAGAGAAGTAGAGCAAGTGGCCCATGAATTATGAAGGGAAAAGCTACTTACATTCACCTCTTTTTTCCTTCCTTCCTCCTATTGAAATAAGACTGGAAAACGTGCGCCAAGAAGAAATAAAATCCTTTGTTATCAAAGATATGTAGGTATTATTATAGCTATATCATTATTTTATTATTATTTCCAGCGTTTGCTTCCCTTTTCTTATGTAGTGAAAGGCTCAGAAAAATCTATTATTAGCACTTTTATATATCATGTGTCTAAAATTTGGTGAAATGATAGAATAGTGTGGAAGTATATTTATATAGCTAAGAACACTCGTCTTTTCAACTTTACTTCCCATGAAAAGATGTTTGCGAAAAAGCGACTCTTATCATTGTCATGCATTATTTTCACCTGATATGTGAGAATTCACAATTCGAGCTCTTAGTTATTTTTTGTTATGGCAGTCAACAAATGACTGCAGGAGGAAGAAAGGGTGCAGAGATCTCTCACTGTCAATTTTTGCAACTCGTAAGTAAACAACAATATCACATTTAGAAGAGATCTGCAAGCAAATATTATAATGAATACAACATATACCTAACTAATACAAAATTGCTGCTACTTTGCAAGCGCTACACCTATTAGTTCATAACGACAAGCAATATAAATAAGTAACACTTTTCTAGGTGTTAATGTAAATATACATCTATACTTTGGAAGATGCTCCCACCCCGGTGAGAAGTAAGTGATAAGAAGTTTGCAAGAATCTTCTTGATGCGTTTTCGTTCCTTTCAGGTATCATTTGCTTTAACACTTGCTCTGCCTCATTACTACCACAGTTCCACCGAACCGTGTGAGTCTTTCCAAAGTTTGGTAGTGTGATACGATGATGGTGTGAAATGAAGTAATCGAGTTTACTCTGTGCTTTCCCCGCTTATAGTTCTTCTCAACCTTTGCTTCTCCTTTTATGAGCACTTGTAGTAAAAAGCAATAGCCGCTGGAGAGCGTAAAGGGAGAAGAGCAGAAATAATAAGAGATTTCGTCATGTCGAAGGCAGGACTACACTCCGGGCTATTTGATGCGTCTACTTTGCAGAATCTCGCCTTGCCGAAGAGAATGAGCAGAGTATAACAGAACCCTGGAAAAGTTTTATTACTCCGCTAAATGAGTGCTCTATCTAGGATCAATAGACCCATTGTGGCCTATCAATCACTCCCCTGACAATTGATTGTGTTTCTGGGGCGCGTAAATAACGACACCGATCGAAAAATGCCAGTTGTCGATTTAATATCCAGAGACGAAGAAACCTTGCATAATGTAATAATCATGGCCACTCAGCTCACCCACTTTCACGTTGATGTGTCTCTCTTTTACTCACCTCACCGCCAGTTTTTGGAGCGTACCTCCAACTTTCGGGTATTGTACCTTATAAAAGTGACATGCACTAAAGTGACAAAGGATAAGTAAGCAATAGAGCTTTCCCTTCGAATCTACATCCATCCATACACACACAACGTAAATGAAGCTATTAGCCATTTTTACTGGTCTGGTACCGGCATCACAAGCGCCGAGCTGAGCTGCTGGCTGGCATGCCGCGGGATCTTTATTACCTTTTCAAAATGACTGACTTTTTTATAGTCTTAACAAACTCTTCTCTGTCTACGCCAGAGTTCCAGGGCATTATTAGTGCAAAGAAAAAAAATTAAAGGAAGCAGAGAAGTGCCAAAGCCTTGGATATAATAATCATTATCATCGTGTATAGTAAATAGAAGACCATTATCAAAAGGAATCTGCCTTATACCGTACGTACTACAAATAATGGCGTTCTAAAAGAATTCATCTATCTCTGGCACAACGAGCTCCGTAGTTAATCATTGTTCACCTTTAAGCTGTGAGTAACCTTAAGAAAAACCTTAATGGCTCATGAAGCTCAAAGAAGGACAATGAACGACAAGAGCGAAACTCCGAAACGGGAACAACCATAGCATAGCATAACTAACACAAAAATTACACATTGTAAAAGTAATCTCTACTACTATTATTGTAAAGCGCTAATATTATTTTTATTTTTATTACTCCTCTAAAGAAGTGACTGACGGTGGGGAATGTTAATATAAAATTCTTTATTGCTTTATAGACTTTTACTTCCCTCTTCGTATTTTTTATTTCGCGTAGTTCATAGTTCATCGATCCTTTTTGCCTTCTTTGTATACCTAATCACAAATCATTAAATGTACTGTTGGAGATGTTATGATAAAATAAATGAAGAAAGTACCTTGCTTTAGTTGCCTTAAGTAAAGTGATCGCGATCACATTTATTGTTAATTTATCCAATACCAGCACCTCTCTATCTGCATATGAACTACTCATATTCCATACACTTTCATACCTTCACTTTGGGATCAGAGAATTGGCCCATTTGTCATTGTGTTTAAAAGGGAAATGCGCGCGATGGTATTTTGAGACGTGCGAGTGAATGAACGGTGTGTTTTTATCGTTAATTGGGTGGGAGGTGTAAGCCGATTATGGAGGAAACACGCCTTCCTTCGTCTCTTTTGTTGTGGAGCCTCCATGTCTACTTCGCATTTTGGACACACACAGCATGAACTGAAAACTGAATTGTTATTACATTGAGGATTACATCCTCAATGTACTAATTCTATCTTTTCTTCCGGCCGTAACGGCCGTTCGCGAAAAATGTGAGCGACTGTTTCTCGGAAACTATTCAACCAATTTAAAAAATTCTTTCACTGTTCGATAGCCAATAAGTTTGTCGTTGAATAAGCCGATTATGGAGGAAACACGCCTTCCTTCGTCTCTTTTGTTGTGGAGCCTCCATGTCTACTTCGCATTTTGGACACACACAGCATGAACTGAAAACTGAATTGTTATTTATACTACTTAAGTAAGTTACGTACTGTGGCTATTGGCTTATTACTCATTAACAATGTATTTCTAAGGCTCTGAAAAAGAAGCGGGTAACAATATTTAAAGAAACGAAAACAACTCAAGCTTACATACGTGGTATATTAACTATTCACTATGTTCTAGAACTTTTCCTGTTTATTTATCATAGGCTTATGATAATTTCAGCAAAAAACACCTTACATGTAGTGCAATTCTACGGAATACCGCTTTAATCTGAGGCGACGTTTTTTCTTACGCTTGTGACAGAAGGAAAAAACAAAACCTTATAGTCAAATGCTTCTTACTTATGAAACCACTTGGTCATGCCTGACGGTGTGTTGCTTCTCATTTCTTGCTTTTTAACGTATATTTTTTAGATCTTTCCGGAATTCAGGTTTACAACGTCAACAAGAAAGAAAGTTAAATGACAAGGCGGACATATACACAACCACTAATAATGGATGTCTATTAAGTAGCCATTTTGGTCATAGAGCATTGCAACCGTGTAAAATGCTGTCCAAATTCATGTGGTCACTTAGGAAGTTTTCTTTGTCATTCTATGATGCATATACACTCAATACCATTACTGATTCTCAAGTGATAAATACATAAATACGCCAAC
>VYYJ01005067.1:0-11863 GCA_021029165.1 Cyphoderus albinus
TCAAAAAGATTTATTTCACTTTAATGTACATAATTCTCATTCTCTGTCTTTAGTCCTTTCTCCATCGTTAGCATAATTATATCTAAATAATGGTAGTTGAGGAAGTATTTGACAGACAGCTTAGGAATAGGAAATAAATTAAACCTTGAACAACAGAAATTAATTTTTAAAAGTTTCTAAAGTCAAATTGAAAAACATTCACGGAAGTTTGTACTGAAGGAGAATATAATTTAGTTAAATTGCTCATACCCCGTCTATTATGTTGTATGCATGATTGGAAGTTAGATTGTGAATGATGCCGATAATGATTATATCAAATTTTATAAGTAGAGATGGGCGCTCCTACTAGCAGTAACATTGTAGAAAATACAGTCTTCACTTCGTGTCAAAAAACATCTTGCAAAGTTGGAAATCTACACGACACGTCCTCTTTTCATGTTTTTCATCAATTGATCATCTTGAGATTAGATGGAAGATACAAAAGTGGAGAAAACTTATTCACGAATCAATGGAGAGCATTAACGCGTGAGCTGGGTGTGCGTCTCATCATTCCCTCTTCTCCATTTTTTATCTTGAAAACTTGACTGTTGAGTGCTGTGTATTCCTTTGCACGTTTACTTTGGCACGCGATGTCATCCCAAATTCATGCCATCAGCATGAGTAAGTAAGCAGCGAAAGGGAAAAATTTTCTCATTAAACTCAAGAGCCCTTTTACGTAAAAAGATCAAGACTTTTTTCTATATACACACATTCTTAATATATATCTACAACATTGTGAAATGGGAATTGAGAGCTTTCACCTTTTAAAAAGTTGGATTGGATTCCAAACTTATTCCTTGTACTTCTTTTGGGAAAGGTGGCTACCTACTCCCACGGCTTTTGTATTTCAAAGAGCAAATGTACACATCTCCATTTCTTTCTGTGTCTCCTTACTTCCTTTTCCTTTCTAACTCCACCAGCTTAGAGTAAAAGCCCATTGGTATTATGTAGTAAATGAGAAAACTGATGTTATGTAAATTTTCTACTTCTTCCAACAACAACTTACATAACACTTACATTTCCGAAAGGTAAGTGCCAAGTGCGTCTTCCTTTTTATTTTTACCTTCACCAATTTACCATACTTATCGTTAGCATAGTATTCATCTCATCATCAAAAAGACAGTCATCAAAGACTTTCTTTAGCAGGCCGTTTACTCGCTTTTTCTTCCACCTCCACTTTCATTCCCGTCCCTTTTCCATTTTGGCTGGAGGAAAGCAAGCAGAAATGGAAAATGTTTCATTGCCGACAAAATTGTACAAGGGGAATGAGGTAGAGTGAGGAGATTGCATTCATGAAGCTCATGTAGGCATGTCAGATGAGAAAAAGTAGTCACGACTCGTGTCTGACGACACCTATTTTATTAAACAATCCTTTTAAAAATAATGTATGTATGGAATTTTTAGTTGGATCGGAATGAGAAACGCGAGTTTGCGTCTTCGCTCCTCTGTTAACTCAAATGAACAACATAACATGACCTAAAGCCCATGACACTTTTTGAGTTGTAAATGTAGATTCACAAGACACGTCCGCACACACTGGGCCAGATAGACAAATAAAGAAAAATAGAAGCTACCGAGTCTCTTATAATTTATAGGTGATGCATGTTGCCAAAAAGTTTCACATATTTCCAAGAAACATGCTGGCATCAAGGCTGGAAATAATTAAGTATAAAACTTTATAAATAATGTGACAGATCTGTTAACCCCAATATTTGCTTGTAGTCAGAAAAGACTTGCGGGAAGCAGGAATGGGGACAACAATTTGTTCCTTCCATTTTTAATGTTAACCGTTTCTAATTTGGGACCAAAAGGGAAACTGTGAAATGCGATTCACAGTCACATCCCAGCACAGAGCAACTTAGTTTCACTCTGCCGCAAATTGAAATTCTTGTGAGAATATTAAGTTAAAGATCAGCTTTCACTGGAAGGTCACCTTTGAGATGATAAGAATTTTATTGCAGCAGCTCAATCAATTTTTAAGTAATTTTGGAGAGTATCCATAATTCCAACTAGTGCTTAGGTTGATTCATCGCCGGAGAAAACATCCGTTCCTCAACTTCATTTCCTCTTTGGCAGACACATTCATTATTTTAATCGCTCAACAGACGCTGCACATGCCCCACCCCGGAAAATACTAAACCAACTGTTCAAGTCTCCACTGAGCATCATCTCCTGAGCTGCAGTGTTTACTCTTAGTGAATAAATTATGAACGACCTGACCAGCCACTATCACAAAGTACACAGGACAAGAACGAAAACGCTACTTCAGGACTGCACAATTTTATAGTCTTGTCCGTTCTGTTTTACTACTTTTGAAACGCTACTACTCGTGTAGAGAGGGAATTAATGAATTGCTGGAACAATATAGCAGCAGCAGGAGCACGTAACGCAATACAGTAAAGATGCGTTTTAAGTCGGGAGTTGGATTTTTATTGGGAAGCATTTTCACTGGATCTCTTAAATAAGCAACTTTAATAAATTCTCGGCTTTTTGTTGCTGCTGTTGATGTTGCTATCGCCAGCGTTCTTTCTTCTTTACGGTAAAACCGGAGAACGGTTTTGGTTGTGATCACCGAAGTAAATCTTTTAGTTTCCTGCAACAGAAATCAAGCTCTTCCTTCACGTCCTTTACTTTGTAACTATCTAGAGGATTTTAAACTGTTCGTATTAAACAGAGTTATGAGAGTCCATGCGTTGATTATTCTGAGATATGGAATGTGATTATGTTTTAAACCTCCAACAAAGTTTTTCATGACACATTTTGCTTTTAAATTAAACAACACTTGTAAAAAATTAAAATGCATAAATAAGGGGTTGGTCATGCTTGAGATTTAATTCAAGCTTTTAGAAGTAGGGTGAAGCAACTTTACTCACTGTCAGTCAGTCTTTCACAGGAAATTCCTTTAGGGTCTCTAGTTTTATATACACTATTATAATTAAGAAGGAAGTATTACAGAACTTTGTTCACGCTATCCCAAGATATATAGAAATACTAGCGCTATCCTATCCATCTTAAATACAACAGAAGCACAGACAGGATACCCATATGTATGTTATACCTTTATACTTCTGCCACCATTCCCTCCGACATTTACATACATGCAACCTAATTTGCATATATCTTAATTTAATTTGCACAATGACATGCAATTTGTTTAAACATGTGGGTTTCTCAGGAAGACATTGGAAATGAAACATGCAATTTTGACATAATTTGGGCGAACTAACTAGTAAATAATAAGAAATCCAATTGGCTGACTTTTACCTGACTGCTTTAACCAGCCACTTTCGCTAACTTTGACTGACTTTCACCACCGATTATGTGGGCGCTTGTTGTCCTTATATTACTATAAGTATAGCGCAATATTTACAGTTATCAAAGATGAATGAATCTTGTGAAGATGAATTAATTTGAACTCATGAGAAAAGATAACAAACGCATTTCTTAACGGTAAAGCAGTTTTAGTTTTAGTACGATAACATAAACTAATCTAAGTTTTTATTACCTAACGACTATTTCTACACTGTGTAAAACTCAAGCGGGAGTTAGCTTTTCGGAAAAGGTGAATTAAACGTCATCATAATGCAGCTCCCTTAATTTTCTTCCATGTACAGGACAACACAACAGTTTCAAAGTTTTCTCTATAAAAGAAGAATTCGTTGTTTCGAATTCAACCCGACCACCAGCTACGCTAAAAGTTTAATCATTTTATTAAGATCAGTGTATACTTAACAAAGTGGTGAAAATAGATGAAGAATCGGATTAGAGATGGAGTCATGAGCCCCTAGGTGTTTTATTCATTATTGCGATAAAAAGGAAGGTGAACATTTTCATGATGATGACGCTAATGGAGAACCAGCTACGATAAAAGTTTAATCATTTTATTAAGATCAGTGTATACTTAACAAAGTGGTGAAAATAGATGAAGAATCGGATTAGAGATGGAGTCATGAGCCCCTAGGTGTTTTATTCATTATTACGATAAAAAGGAAGGTGAACATTTTCATGATGATGACGCTAATGGAGGCTACAAAGGAAAAAAGCAGTTACAGTAAAAAGTTACAGTTCTCCAGGTAGACATTAGATAATCTTCTTTTATTCTGTCTACCTTGTCTGTATTGGGTCGCGCTAAAGAAATGGAACAAGATAGGAATAACCAGAACTAAAATAGCAAAGTAGCAAAGATAAGAGTGCAGCTACAACAAGAAAAATCTGAAGAGAAGCCAAAAGCGGAATGAGCAAATCTCACATGCCATTGCTCATCACCATTATCACCTGCTGCATCATACTCATCTTGCCTTTATCAACACCTTTTCCCTCTCGAAATACTTTCCGCTTTAAAGAATTCCGGGAATACACAAATAACTGTAGCGATATCCATATCCAGAGTGTACCCGTATCCTCCAAGATAAAGCCGAACAAAATATATAGCTAAGTAAGCGTTTGCAAAAGTGCTTCGAAAATGTACATTTTATAGCCGGCAGTAGTTTTCGTACAAGCTTCATTTATTTTTCAGTAGGTAGTAAGTGGACTCTCCTGAAATTCTAAAATAGCAGTTTGAATCTTTACCCTAAAAAAGTTATTAGGTAGGTACGCGTAATGTAGAAGGAAAGTCAACCTTTGCTGAACGGTAAAATAAATTAGACTGGAAGCGAGCCAGTGGATCTGTTTCATATCAACTGAATTCTCTCATCAATTAATTCCTAGATGCCATTCATTCAAAGAGCTTAATTTGATGAAATGGAATCTGAAGAGGATTCATTGACAATTCACTTTTCCAGGTACTCCAAATGAAGGCTTTTGAAACAGAGTATCTGTATCAGTTGTGTTTGTTTGTATTTATTTAGACTGGAACGAGGAAAAGGGCAGAAATACCCTTAAAAGTTTGTTTACTAATAAATAAATTAGTCATGTCTCAACGGCATCAGCACCGTTACTTACAAAATCACTAGTTTCTCTGAGTGTTATTGTCAGTGTAGAAGTAAATGCGTTAGATGCTCCCTTTCCACTTTGTTGCATCAAATTCCGCTTTTGTGCATACATTTTTTAATACAGCCTCCTCAACTCAAATATTTTTATATGTGAATTCTTTGTAAAAAATGACGCAGGAGGACTTTCAACTGGTTCCTCACATCTCCTCTTTCCTTTCACATCGTCCTACGTTTTACGTATTTCCGTTTTGAAAATAACGACGCACACGTGTACCGTGTGCCGTCTCTGCGATGGAGCGGCCCCTGCCTCTTTAATATTCTAAGAAACAAACAAGCACTCATATTTTATCAGAGTGCCATCACCGTCACCGCCAGTGCAACTAATGACGTCTCTCTATTCCGTAGCATTGTATCCAGTGGCACAGCCTAGCTGCGACTTCACAAAGAAACAAAAGAAGGAAAGCCAAAAAAGATCAGAGATACAGAATGCTCATTTATTTGTCATTCGTTACCACTTCAATAAATTGTCTCTCTGTGCATGTGTAACATAAGTAACTTTTCTATTCCTTTCGTGGTATGTAATTTGCAAGAAACGAGATACATGACAGTACTTAATCACGAGCTTCGGATATTATGATTTCTCTTTGAGTTTGAAGCCAGAAGAAACTCGAAAGCAAAATGAAAATAAAATGTTAGGCATCCAAACGCCAAAATCGAAACGAAGCAAGACAAGTTATTTCTGTTGCGACACGAGCTGTGTTAATGTTAACATATGCCTAGGACATGACATTAAGCACGCAGCATCAGACACATGCCTCCGGTAGGTAAGGTAGCAGAAAGAAAATGAGATGATGACAAAGTTGGATGAATTATATTATTTACGCGATTTGCAACAAAAGGGAAGCCGATGCGCAGCATACAAACGAACTGCTGCTTTCACTTTTTATCTGTTCGGATTTGAGTAATCATCATGAAGATTGTTTGTCGTTGGTTGGCCAATTTTTGATGTATTCATGTATGGCATGGAAGGCATACGTGATGCAGATCATCCGATATGGGCAGACCAGGACTCACTTGGTTGTTTGGGAAAGTGAATATTTATACTTCTCTTGTAATCGAAAGGGTTGCGACCTTGTTCATCTGCAGTCTTTCCCATCCTTCCCTTTCACTCACTCGCTCTCGTCATGCTGGTATGGGCGGAGCTCTTTACATTACGATAACAAAAACGTTGATTGTCATTAGCTAGAGGATGCTAAATGAAGCAAAATCGTCTATCTGCGACAAAAGAGACACGGTAGACCACTTATAAAGATTTTCCCATCACATTTGTATTCGTGGACATGATACAATAATGGCTGTGTGGGAACAAGTTTCAAAAGATACTACTTGTAACATTTTCTTCACATTTTTCTGACGACATCATGCGATGTGTTGTTGCGAATGTAATATCCTCAGATAAGGAGAAAGTAACACGATCTGAAGTGAGTTTTATCTTTTCAAACTGACGAAACCAATCCTCAATCTTAATGCTTGGCCATGAGAATCATTGATGGTTACAAAAGTGGGATATATGATAACATAAGCATGTTTCCCAAGAAGAAAAGTTCCATCTCTGCAAAATATCCCAGAAAAATGTGTATACACAGGAAACAAACTAAGGAAGTAGTGGTTAAAGTTTATCCCATGCCCCGCATCTGTTTTGCTTTTGCCACTAGATTCCATTAATACCCCGAAAAATAATGTTGGGGAAGTGCCTTAGCACATCCGCTTCACTTTTGTTACACGAAGAAAATATATTTTGTTACATGTTTTTATTTATTCTTTCACCAACTTCCATTTCCATTTCATTTTTCCATCGAAGGAAAAGGGTATAAAAATAAAGAGAATGTCAAACAAAGAAGGGGCAAAATCGCAAAAAAATGTTGACAAGAAGGAAGACGTAAAAGAATAAACGAAGCAAGGAAAGGGAAAAGAAAAGGAAAAGAGTCGATAATGCAAGAAGGTTAGTGCGAATAGATAGAGTAAACTGTATCATTAGTTTTTTTTGCGAAAAATAAAGCAAGTATCTTTAGTTTGTGTATGTATGTAAACGAGGATAAAATGAAAGAAAAGAAAAATACTATTGCTTTCCCATTTTCTACTGACTATTATTGCTTAAACACCGTGCTGGATAGCACTTAACACACTGCTGTTCCTGCTTCTTGGAATCAACGAAATACTTCAACAATTCTCCATACATTGCTTTATTTGTATAGTAGTACCTATGAGCTTGGCTCAATGTTAAAAATGGAAGTCTAAGGTTATACGAAAATGTCCTTTCAATACAAGAAAACGATGATGGTACCAAATAAAGCGTTCTCATCATCAAATTCTTCTTTATGAAATTGTAACCTCAACTTTTACTTCATTTTCATCTATTGCTCAAGTTATTTCCTTTTCCACTGTAATGTTCCTTTTCCGTGCCTGAGTGCTCTAGGAATGCAACACAAGAAACGTAATATCCTTTTTGCCTTCCTACTTTTTGTTTCCTTTATTTTTCTGCTATTTCTTCTGTTTACTGACTAGATTTTTTATTCAGTATCTTCTGTTTGAGAATATTATTCCTTACGTTCAGGAAGAGATAGAGTGAAAGGGAGAGAAAGAAAATAAGAAAAAATGGAAATTGGACTGGGGCAAATGAAAAGAACTGAAAAAACGAAGAACTCGCTGATATTCATATGCATACATCCGTATTATCCTCGAAAAATATAAAACAAGGAAAACAATATTATTATGCGTCCCACGCGTACATGAGAGCGCAAGTGAATTTTTTCGCTGCTGCTATTCCTTCAAGTTATTTGTAGTTCCGGATGGAAATGGATAAGGATAATATGTGCATAAAACGCCTGTATTTTCTTATTACTTATTACATCTCTTCTATAAAAATGTTTTCATAAAATGCTGGTGCGTATTTTCATTTTGATACATACCTAAAGTTCAGTATGAAGAGTTTAAAATTGCAACCAGTGGCGTATTCAGAAAGTAAATGAGCTAGTCAAGACGTATAAGTGAAACTGGAGCGCGACAGCAACTACAATAAAAAAGTTTTCCTCTTTCATTCTTCTGTACCATCAAAAAAATACGTACATATAAAGTAATAGAGCGGATGTCAGTAAAACTCCATAAGTTGCCTACTTATTGCATCATCAATGGGACCGAAAGTAGGACAATACTAAATTGAGGCTGGCTCACAGCACGTGAATGCCACTGGATGAAGTTGAGCGAGTGAAGTGAAAGAAAACCGAACAATTGAGTTTTTATTTTGAAGTCGTAACAACTTAACAATACGAAATTGTATATATCCAAAAATATTGTAACTTCTACAATGTTTGCTTGCACTTTAACTTACAGTCAATTTATTATGCTTTTGGAAGGAACAAACGCAAAGGGCTACACAAGCTGCATGCAATGAAATTAAAGTTGTGATAGTGAATCACGAAAAATGCCTCCACGACAAAAACTCCTATTCCACAGACCTGTGTATCCCCCCCCCCCAGACAAAAGCCCCCAAAATGTTTTACTTGTGCAAATCAATTACTATAATTCTTCCTTGTTTTAATTTTGACAGTTTTAAAAACTATTGTAAAGATTAATAGAGTCAAATTCAATTATGACAAAATAAATTAAATACAATACTTTTTGTACAAATTAGGGATTGTTATTGTGCATTATATTAACTGTACACCATATGACTCAAATTCTAAAACTCATAAAATAGTCCCGAATTAAGTTTATTTTGAAAACTGTTTTTAAATTCTTGCAAAATCGTAAGTATCAAACATGTGGGGGATTTTCCACGGGGGGCTTTTGTCGGGGTGGCAAATACAGTGAACCCACCATATTCAAGCTTAGACTTTTTCTTTCATTATTTAAACACACATTTCGCAAATGTTCTCTTATTCAAAAGTCATGCGAGGGAAAAGGGAATATCATTTTCTGTTGTTTGTTCATGTGAAAGTATTCATAACTTCTCATCTTCCTGTAGCATCACTCAAAGGGAAGAAAAAAATTGCTAAAGAAAGCACAGACGAAGAAATAGTATTTTCTTTTCTTACATTTTTTCATTTCTGTTTAGAGTTAAGAAAAACTCAGATGTTATGAATCAATACGAAAATTATTTGTATGTAGCAAAATAATAACTTCCTTTCGCTAGAGCTGCTTTTCAATATAGAAATATCAGTCAATTGGAAATTATCTTTTCGAAGTTTATTTAAGCTCCAAAGCACTAATACGTTAGTGGTTTTTTATTCTGCACTAATAATAACTTATCTCATGTCTGACATATCTTTTTCCGGATTACAATTTTCACTTTCAGTATTTGCGCCATGTCTGAGTAAGAGTGCAATGACTTCTCAATAATATAAATTCATGGTCAGTTTCAGACCTTGCATAAATATACGTTATGTCAAAAGTTGAATGATTCGACATAATATGCATTTCTTTGACGTATAATTCACATTTATACATACACGAGTGTCCATATCAAAACATTTCAGAACTCCATTTTAAATGACCGTAATTGCAGATAATTGTATTTGTAGAGTACCTAGTTCAGTATTTTATTTTATCTGTTGTATTAGGTAGTTTAAGCCATAAAACTAAAAAGAAATGACAAATGCAGTTGTGTAGTATATCAGATGTGGGAAAATATTTCTTACCATAATTGGAAAATAAGTTACCATGCATGAAATAAGATATTTATATATGTACATAGGTATCATAAACTTAAATTACATGATGAGTAATTAAACTGCTCCAGTCGGCAACAGCGGTATTTGTCTATAAAACAGTCCCATACACCGAAGTTTTCTGTCATTTCCCTTTTCCAATTTAATGAGGGCAGCAGGTGAGTCTTACGATGTGACAATAGCCTTGGTAAAATAGTTTCCGTGTCATTTCCAACACGGTTATTATTTTTTAGCTCTCTTTCCTGCGCAGCAGCTATGCTTAAAATATAAACAGGCAAATATAAAATGCCGTAACTCAGTTGTCCCAGATTATAATACCTACTTTTATAGAAATTAACCAAAGTTAATGTTTATTGAATTACATCATTTCGTTGCCTTTCATGACTCCAGCAGCAATAAAACCACGAGGTTTCACCCATTTGTATTTAAGGGCGTTTCTGATTTTCATGAAACAAAGGAGGTTGAGGTTAAATGGACGGAGATAGCAAACGAACAGAGTTGAACCAACAACTTAAGAGAGACGGAATCTCCACATTTTCTCATCCGAATCACTTTCACACTTCGTTCCAGTCCATGTAACAGAGCAACTCTGGAGCTTAGTGAACCAAGAAGCAAAAGCAGTAGCAGTAATGACGTCTTCGTGTGAAATTACCAAATCATGCCAGAAACGTCAGTTGCAATCCCAGTATTTCCAAATTGACGATGACACAAGCATTATAACAAACAGGATATAGATAGAACTCTTGTAGATCGGTAGATTTTATTCTGTCTGTCGCAAAATGTGTCATAGTGTATGCTCCTTTGCTTGCCAAAATGAAAATGCGAAAGTATTGCCTAGCCTGTTTGTCATTTGCACTTAGGCCAAGTTATTATTATTATTACATAAGGAGTTAATGCTACCCGAGACATAAACAGGATTCTGTTGATGGCGGTAGAACCTCAGCCACTGCTAGTAGTGGCTGTTGACAGTGACAATTGCGAGGAAACTCCTCTGATTTCCTGACACTCTTAATAAATGGAGTGAGATGTCGCCCGCTGACATTCTCAACTATGTAGGTAAATCTAGTTGGCAGGTCCTCCCGGGGAGCTAACGCTGGATTTCAGCACATTGCACTTTTTACTCCTGTACATTTTTCTACTTCCTTTCGTCATTCGGACGAAATTTCCCTTACTCAGCAGTAATGAGACGTTTACAGCATCTATAATCAAACGGTCATTTCTGCTCACATCAGTGTTCATTACTATTTTTCGTGCATGACAGCATCTTAGTTTTCTTTTATTTTGTGAAATCTGTATTTGTCAAATCAAAAGGTTGGCATTGAAGTTCAATATATTTTTCGTCTATAATATTTAAATGCCATCTAAATAAATGCTTTAATAAATACCTTAAACAATGTTATTGAATTGAATATGATTTCACTTTTGAGCTTGCCACACAAAGTCAGAACGCTCTTGTGGTGCACCCTGTCGTGCCATATTTACATTATGAACATTGGTGAAAGCACTAGCTGAAAACGGATGAAGAGAAATAAATTCTTTGTAGTGATGCCTCCTTTTGACCAGTCTTTCTACTGCAAAAACTTCAGCAAGTTCTTTTTTCTGAGCACGGATGTCGGAACACGAAAACTAATAAAAAATCTTTACTAGGAATACAGAATGAAAATATATGTATAAGTATCAATTGAGACAAAATTAATTTCTTGGAATTAATTTTACAGTGAATTCAGAACCTTTTGATGAAATATCAGTTCTAAATTCGGGCGAATGGCGAGATAAGAAGAATATGCAAAATGGAAAGGAGTTTAAAAAGACTGAGAGACAGCGATACAGATGAATCCTGAGAACAGTAACACTGAAATTTAATCTACATTGAATGCACTTTTTTGTATACATTTTAGGATGTAGTTTGTCAAACGTTGAAATGCAATTTATTGCTCATGCCTTACTCCTACTTATCTGCATCATCAAGCGAAAGGTTTAAAATAGCCATTTAATGTATTAATCTTGTTATTCTTGAGTTGCCAGCCACTCTTCATACTGTTTTTGGGCTGAGTTACAAAATAACACCCTCCATTGCAAGGGTCCCCCCTTTGTTATTAGGAGGGTGGTATTCTGTAACCGAACTAACTGGTAGTCAGGTTACAGCAGACCACCCTCGCCCACTCA
>VYYJ01005068.1:0-11863 GCA_021029165.1 Cyphoderus albinus
CGCCATTTAGCCCCTTTTACACTTTTTGGTCAACGACGATATCTTATAGTAACTATGGGGCGGTCATCGTTTCGCTGCGCTCAACGACAACCTAAAGCATCTCGCCTAAGAAAAAGCCTCATCGTCCGTGATAATAAGTATGATGGAGTTTCCATTCTTCACTCACCACTGTCCCTTTTTTCCTTTCTTTCTTTAATAATAAAAATTAAACCGAAAAGCTTTTTTTTGGAATTTATTTTGTAGTATTGTTATTGTTAAAGATCAGGATGCGTCTGTGTTATCTCCCACGGAACACGCGCGCGCGTTCTCATTTGCTTTCTTTCTTTCTTTCTTTCTTTCTTTGCCTTTCTCTCTCTCTCTCGTTTCGCCGCTACATAACTACAAAGTACCGTGTGTGGTCTTCTACCGCAAAACTTGTTTAGGGGGTCAGTATATATATCGAAACCTCAAGCAATATGCAGTCTTTCTAACGTCCCTGGAATGGGGGGACCTAGTTTTTGAACACTTCTCAGCCACATTGTGATTGGTTATAAGATTTTGTGGCCCAGTGGGTTTTCTTTACCAGTAACATATTATCACTTTATAGTATTTGACTAGCTGAGGGAACCCGTTCTCGGGTTTAATAAATTCGTGTAAAACAACGTTCAACAAGTGTTGATAACTTTTCATAGTAACCAATGACTTTCATGGTGTGTCAACGTTATCGTAATAACCGTTCTTTTTATGAATGAAAAGGTGTTAGCCCGGGCTTGCTTATTGCACCAGTTAATCAAAGACATATAAAATACAGTTTGGGTATATTGTATATAGGGTGCATCTGAAATAAGTACCCAATTCCATCGTTACCTCCATTTAAATTAGATACACAAACGAAAGGGAGTTATTTCTGATACACCCTGTAGTGTTAAATTTATAGTACAAGTCGAGATCATTTATATGGAGAGAGGAAGGGGAAATAAAGGGAAAAAAAAACCTTTGTTGTTAAATCGAATCGAATCGAATCGAAAACTGTGACTCGACGTGATTAAATTTTAAAGAGGCGGCGGCGGCGGCGGCGGCAGAGGACTGAGAGAAAATAGAAAGGAGGCAATAACAAATAACAATGTTAAGTAGTAGTAGTTAATGAACGGCTTATCATCATCACCGCATCGTGGCTTCTTGATACAGAGAGAGAGAGAGAGAGAGAGAGACGAAATTGAAAAAAAAAGAATAAGAATTTTTAACAGGAAACGTTCATTGCTTTTTTACTTTTGTTTTGTTATCTGGTTGTGTGCAGGAGCGGTAGTAGTAGCAAACGCCATTGTGTGAAAGATTAAGAAGAAGAAGAAGAAGAAGAAATGTATGTATGTATTATATATATTAGTATTGTGTGATTGGTTGTTATCATTATTATTACTAGTAAATAAGTTCCGGTTCTCGTTCACAGCAGCAGGGCTTATATAGCCGTTTCGTTATTTATATACGGTAAAAGCGAGAAAGATTTTTTTATTCTTCAAAACCAATAAGTTACTTTTTATATCTTTTATACCTTTTATACAGGGTCTTTCATAAAGATCGATACACCATTTTCATGTACCTTTATGTAAGTGTCTCTTCTATATGGTAATGTATCGATGTTTACGAAAGACACTGTATATATATACTAGAGTGCCAAAGCCTTGTTAGTAGTTATAAGATGATTGTAAACCTTAAAACAATGACCAACTATACACGGCCACCTGACCTGTCAAAGGTCGTAGTAAAAAAATCAATGCATGCATAATGTTTATATGGCATTAACCCCATGTTAAAGTTAGGGGTTACTTCTGAAGCCCTTATAACTTCGACCATAGTGATGTAATGGCTTCGGCAGGACTATACATATGATTCCGCCATTCAACAGACCCTAATAAAAGGAGACAATTGATATTATCATGTCACTTGGCCCTGTATGTTGTCACACTGGAGTGACACACAGCAGCATGGAGATAAAGTTTTTCCAAATTCGTGCTTATTAAATAAGATATACAGGGTCTTCCGTAAACAACTACCCGGTATTACTACATCTTTAAATATATCTTTATCCAAAGATGCTATAAATATGATTTAGCGATATTTATGTATCGGAATGACCCTGTATATGTCTCAAAGTTGCAACAAGAAAAAAAGGAAAAAAAGAGAGAAGAAAAAATATATTTTTATTATTTTTTTCGTTCTCATAGTATCCCATAACAAATAGAAAAATTTTAATGTAAGTAAGAGAGAAAAAGAATATTATTAGCTTCTTTCTTTTGTGAAGAAAGAAAAATAAAATAAAAATGATGCGATTCGTATTGTGTTGTTAAGTGTGTAAAATGATAAAAATGTGTTTTCCGGTGTTTGCGGATCGAGTTGAGCGGCGGGGAAAAAAGAAAAAGAAGAAGAAGAGATATGCGAGTGTTTTAATACGTATGTGTGTGTGTGTTGTAACGGATATATAAATAATAAATGTAAAAAGTTTAATGAAAAATAAATTATATAGTATTAAGATACCGGAGTTGGTGGTGCTGCTGCTGCTCTTCCACGAGCTATAATCGTGTTTTGTTCGAGAGTATTCAACAATAACAATAAAAAAATCATGTTTTGGAATCTCTCTCTCTCTCTCTCTATCTGTATATATACATATCGAGTATAAATTTCTTTTCTTTTTTTTGTTTTGTCGTCGTGTTCTTTTCTTCTCTTTCTTTGATCTTTATATGTATACTATATATAAAACATTTCTCACTTACGGTGGTGGTGGAGGAGGAAATCTCTTTTTTTTCTCTCTCTCTCTGATGTGAAAGTGTGTTCTTTTGTGTACGTGTGTGTGCTTTCATTTAATTCAGAGAGGAGAGAGAGGGAGAGAAAGTCACACATTCACACAAAAGCAGTGACTGACTGACAAACTGATTCACTCTCAGCAGACTTGAGAGCATTTCTGTGTTTTGTGTTTTCTGTGTTGTTTGTAACATGTTTTTTTTATTCGTTGTAACTTGTGTAAAGTATGATTTATATATATCAGGTTTACAACATGATGGGATTTTTTACACGGTCGTTTAAGGTCTGACGGTCAGTCAGATCTCAGTCGTGGGTATTTTATTTTTAAATCGTATAATATAAATAATCTACTCTATATATTTGACAAATAGTTGGGCAGGCGGGCGGGGAACCCACAAAATTTTTGAAGAATGAAAGTTGAAATTATTTTACTATATTTAAATACTGCGCATAGCTCATTCATATGATTTACTCATTGCAGTGTTCTCAGTTGTTACAATTTGCGTGACCGTTTGACTAATTTGACTAACCGGAAGTTCGGGTTCTTATTATAACATGGTGGGAAATCGTATATCTTGTAGAAACTAAACGAAATAAGGTATAATTGAACTCATTTGAAATAACCTCATCAGATCCTAGTCATATGCTTATCTTAGACTATTTTTTTAAACTAAACCCAGAAACCCCAAACTCCCTTTTTCCCTTTTAGAGAGAGAAACAGTCTCAAATTAAAATTTCAATTCTGCTCCTTCTTCTTCTTCTTCAAAACACTCAAAAAGTCAACATCATCATCATTTCCCTGAGCGTGACGCGAGTCTTTTCTTTTCTTCTCGTTATATCGCCTTTGTTTTGTTTGACAAAGACAAAAGAAGAAGAAACCGTTTTATTAAATTCGTCGTCGCCTTTATGTTGTCACTATTTCTTCTTCTCACTCACTCACAGTCATTTTTAAAAGAGAGAGGCAGCGGCGGTGTGATGATGATGAAGAAGAACAACTCACAACGCTTTCTCTCTCTCTCTCTCTCCTTTCACACGTAATTAGTATGTTATTATGCAGATTCTTTTTTGTTTTAACAAGTTGTCTCTCTCTTTCTCTCTGTTATATTACAATCGGGTTTCATCATCATCATCATCACCACGTTTGCTACACGTCAGCAGGTCATCTCAATCTCTGAGAACTAAAAATCTGAAGTGACCCGTATTTTATTTTAATTTTTTCGAGAAAATCGAGTCTCAAAATCAGTGAAAAAAATATAGCTTATAAAAAAACTGGCCAAACTCATCAGCTAAAACCATCAATGATATATCCGTCGCAGAACCTATATATACCAGAAGGGCCAGGATCCGTGTAAGGTTTAGTATCCCTGTAAGGGGAATGAATCTGTCAAAAAAGGTGGGGCTCGGCTACGCCGATCCCCTGCATGATCATAGGAAAGTGCATGTGTATATGAGACACTATTGTTACGACTTTTTTTTTATTAAGGGGGCTGCCGCCCTCCAACCCCGCTTTGGTCAACCAATTCTTGTTTTCCTTTTTTTTTTGTTATGGGGGCTGCCGCCCCCACACCCCCGCTTTCTGACGCATAGAGGGGGCTAACGCCCCCACACCCCCCCAATGTCTGTCTAACGCATAGAGGGGGCTAACGCCCCCACACCCCCCAATGTCTGTGTAACGCATAGAGGGGGCTGACGCCCCACACCCCCCCAATGTCCGTCTAACGCATAGAGGGGGCTTGCGCCCCCACACCCCGCCGGCTTTCTTCATTGACGTATGGTCAATATTTTTTTTATATATTATGCGGGCTGCCGCCACCATACCCCCGCTGTTAGGGTTAAATTGTTACTTGGACATCGTATTACACCATTTTTCCCATTGGGAGCCTAGTGTGGGCCTTAAAATAATGTTTCACACTCGACCCCTATTTACTAACATGGGGGCCAATCATGAAACGCCCCCCGGGGGGGAAGGGAAGGTCGGCCACCTTATTCCCGTCTCACTTTTTCTTCCCATGTCAAACTACGTCGATTGGCTATCTCACTTTTTTGAAAAAGTGGGTACATGTTGAATCTTGTGGGGTATACCCGGAATAAGGTCAATCATGATCCTCCCCCGGGGGGGGGGGAAGGGAGGAGTTTCCAGAAAATTCCAGCCCCACTTTTTCCCCCCATGTCAAACTACGTCGAATGGCTACTTCACTTTGTTGGAACTCTCCAAAAAGTGGGTTCGTGAGCCCCCTCCTAGTTATATATGATATATATTGCTTTATTTCATATGTGGTGTGAATCTATCCGGCCCATTTGACTAATACGTTGCTAATTTTTTTTTCGTTCCCTCTCTTTCTCTCTCTTTTTTCTTCGGTTGAAGTTGATAATACATATGTGTTTCATCTTCTGTGACATTGTAATGTGACACGGAAAAAGTTTTTTTTTTCTCTTTCCTTTCTTTCTTTCTTCTTCTAAACTTTTTTTCTTGCTCTATCTCTCTCTCTCTCTCTCTCGTTTCACTTTCGATGAAAAAGTATATTAGTGTCTCGATCGTGTCTATCTCTTCACAAGTTTCCCCACACACACGAATGACAATAACATAACACACTTTTTTGAGTGGATAGATTCGCTTGACTTCTTGTATTTTCTCTCTCCTCGATTAAACGGAATTCCTGTACTTAGAAATACACAACAAGGACAAAAAAAAAAGTTTCGCACTGTCGTGCTTGGTGTCAGTCAATCGTCACAGACATAGAGGGAGGGAGAGATCAGAGGAAAAGTTCACCACCAGTGTGACACCATATATATACATTATGTTGAAAAAAAAAAGAATTAATTTTTCAAAGGGATGATAAAGTTTTTTCTTTTTATTTAAAAAAAATTGTTTCTTTTTATATTTACTTTTTTTTGTTGACAATTATTCGCCTTACACTGAATTTTTTTCTCTTCTACTTCTATTTATTTTTAAGTTTATTTTATAGTGTACAAGTGGCCAGAGACCGGCGGTTGCCGCTATAACAATCAGTAAAATCAACGTTGGTAGTTAAGGTGATTTCTATTTTTAAAAAACTCAAAACAATAAGGGCCAACTGAAACTCAATGGTCACACTTGACACTGTCAAAGCTCGTAAGTAACAAAATTATTTGCTTGCTTGCTTGCTTGCTCCACTAACTGGAAGTTCGTAAATATTTATTGATTATGTATATACAAGTAAAGCTAGAGGGCCTAGAAGGCCCTGTCATCAGTGAAAGAAGAAATAAAAAATACAAACCCAAAGGCTCTTTGAAACAGTTACATTACTGACAGTAATTTACTGTGGAATTGAAACACAGATATTGATAAGGTAAACCCAAAGTAACTAATGAAGGACACAGATACCTCGCTTCCACATTTCTTCCACAGTTCTTCCACATTAATCAAATCATTCCCAAACTGAAAACTCAACTTTTCCCTACTTTATTATCAGTGAAAAAGTACAAATAAAATACGAAGCCAAAGGCATAAGGCCCGGTGTAGTATCAATCAGCAGTAAAATAAAATAATAATCTTTCTAAGGGAAAATACCTTCTTTGTTAACCTCTTAACTAAAAGCACTGTCAATAGTCACAGGGTGATTCTGAAAACGTCTTTTCATATAAGTATGAAATATTTTATATGATTAAATGATGTACGAATAAATGTTGACGAAATACCCTGTATAAAGTTTTACTCTCTGTGTGTGTCGAGATCTCTTTTATTTATTACTTGTACAAGTTACAAGTTAATGCTAGAGTGCCTTGAAGGTACTTTCATCATCAGTGAAAGAAGAACAAATAAAACACAAAGCCAAAGACTAGGGTCTTATATCCGAAATCCGACCCGAAATATTCAGCCAAAAAAGGCTGAGAAACAAAATACGTACGTTGCTATTAGTAGTCAATGTGACTTGAAAACTTCTCTAAAAAGCCCATATGAAAATAATGGCCTTAATAAACCTGACAGGTCAAAGTTTGTTGTTAGTTAGTAGTTAACGGAACAACTCTGGACTCTTGCTATAGTATTTTCCTTGTTAAAAAAACGGTTATAACCATTCCCGTACGTACGTATCTTTTGTCATTTAGTAAAGAGATTATATACACGCTGAACTTTATAAACAATTTACATTATTACTATGGGATTATTGCTTATTATTAACCTATCACCCGTCCATTCACAAATCTTTTTTTTTACTCTTTGTTTTGTTGTTTTTTTCATTCATAGTTCACAGATTATACGGTGCTTTTTGTTAAATTAGCAAATGAAAGAACACACACTTTCATTCATAACAAAAAAAAGTGTTTTTTGGTTACACCGACACAACTTTATTCTTAACGTATATACCCACTTACTGTAAAAATAATAAAATACAAAATTCAGCATCCCTCTCCCCGTCACGTGTGTGACAGGCACTTTCATTTCTCTTTGTTTTAGTCGTGACGTTGTGTCCGTGTCATGTTGTACTAAAAACGTTTCGTCGGTTTCTTTGGGTGGTTTTTGAAACTTTTGAAACATTTTTCGGGGGTTTCGGTATATTAAAAAAAACTCATCTCCTCAAGCGAGAAGGAGGACGGGTAAGATTGACAGGTACAAGAAGAAGAAGCAGGAGCAGCAAAAAGAACGGACAAGACTGAAATTTTGGATCTCTCTAGGTCGTTTTACTTTACTTTACTACTACTACACGGTATAAATCTATATTTTTTAAAGTTTGTTTGGTTGGCCTGAGGGAATTGCTATGAGAGAGAGAGAGAGAGAGAAAACGGTGAAAGCGGACTTGAGAGGATGGGGACGTTGGAGAAAGAGAGAAACGAAGAAGAAAAAGAAAGAGAGATGAGACGAGCTCATTATATGCTGTGAGCTCGTGTCGTGAGTTTTCTGTTATGTCGTTACTAGAAACGCGAAGCGAACGCTGAGCCTTTTGTTAGTAGTTAAGGTGATTTTAAACCTTAAAACAATTGCCAACTACGCCTGACCTGTCAAAGGTCGTAGTAAAATAAAATTACGTGACAACCATTAATAAAAAGTAAATAATCAACTTGATATTTGACTAACTGGAGTCCGGGCCTCCCCATTGAGAAAAAAAAATGCTTCTTTCTACGTTTTACGTTTTCATTCATGCTTTTCTCATTGTAGTGTTCCCAATTGTTTCATTAGTAACCAAACCAGCAACGCAAACTCTTTAAGGAGATTATAACGTTTAGTTTTACTCACGTTTGTGCTCAGTGGGTTTCGTTAACAACTAAATAAAAACGAACGTTCAACGTGGTAGCCCCCTTCTTGTCCTTATATATTTAAAGAGTTGTGGGAACCCAAAATAAACAAGTTAAACCAATGCACTACTGTGCAGACAATGTTTGCTTATTTTGTTACGTTAACATCTATAACAACCAGCTTTGAAAGGTCAAGTAGCCAAGCAGTTGGATATTGTTCTGAGAGGGTTTAGAGAAGGTTTTAAACCAACTTGACTACTGACGGCCGGTGGCCAACCACTCGTTCTATCTAAATTATCTCCATTCATTAAAATTTTAGGTTGGTGGTTGTGGATTTGTCACATATATAAAAGAGATTATTATTAAACGTGACTATATAGTACATAGTTGTTTTCATGATTATATTTAAATGTTTTGCCCCCCCCCCCCAAAAAAAAAAATAATAATTAAGTATTTTAGTAGGATAAAAAAAGTAATAGAATACAAAAAAATAATAATAAACTCTGCTGTTGTTGTTGTTGATGATGATTTGTTACTTAATATAAGAGAAGAGTTGGAGCAAGTATGGAGGCGCACCCAAAATTTGTATAAATAAAATTTATTTTCTGTTTATGAATGGTTACCACGTCATTTTTTTTTACTACGAACTTTGACAGGTCAAGTGGCCAAACTGCCGACGGCCGCTCTATAGCTCACTTGTAGTGAATAAATGCATATATTTTATTTGAAAGACCCAGTATAAAAGTAGATCCAGTAGGAAATAAAACATCACAATAATAATAGTATTACTATGATAGTAACGTTGATTTACTGTTTTTTTAGCAACGACAGCCGACGCCTCTCATATGGCTCACTTGCATATATTTATATTAAATAGAACAGAATGAATGGTTATGATTATATAGATTTCAAAAGTCACTCTCACCTGGTTGAGTTCGTTGACGGTGAAGGTGGAGTTGACGACGGTCCTGTACCAGATGAGCCACAGCGAGTTGTTTGTGATGAAGGAGGCGAACAGGTGCTTGTGGATTGTCACGCGGGTACAAGACAGGGATCTATTTATATATAAATTTGCAAGTTCAAAATAAAAAGAAGAAGATCAGACATCAGATTTAAATAACAAAACAACACACGCAAACAACACATATATGTGTCTCAACTTTCTCTCTCCCCATCTTTCTCTCTATACATATACATATATATATATATATGTGGACAAGAAAGGGGCCACCACACGCTGAGCGTGCGGAGATAAGAGTGGAAAGAGTTCGTTTTTTAGTTGTTAACGAAACTAACCCACTGAGCTAAATGTATTATGGTTAAAACTAAAGACTCTTGGCCACTTGACCTTTCAAGGTGTTCGCTGCTGATGGTTACTACTAATAATGAAACAACTGAGATCACTACAACAATGGGGAAAGCATGAATGAACGTAGTAATAACGTGTTGGAGATGCCCGTGCTTGCTTGCCCCAGTCCTTTAAATATGCGACGAATATGTATATAGCCTGTCTAGTTCTCAAAAAACACACGAAAAACATTTTTCCAAAATAAAACCTCCATCTCTCTTTCCCCCTCCACCACCACCACCACATAAACCTCCTCCTGCTACTGCTCATTTCCACGTAATTAAACCGCGAGAGAACAAACAATAAAACAAAAAAAGTCTACTATAAGAAGAAGAGATAATGAAAGACAAAAAGTTTTGAGGGCAAAAAAAAAAGAAAAGGAAAGAAAGATTTTTTTTTCTCCTTTCTGACTTATACTTTAGTTTGCAAGAAAGTTAAGAAGAAGAAGAAGAGGAGGGAGGAGGAGGAGGAAATTCTTAGAATGCCTTTTCTTGAAGTTTATATCTAATACACGTCTTATCCTAAAACCGGGCCTCTTTGTTTTCACGTTTATGTAGCAGTCGTCGTCGTCGTGATCGTGGTGGCGGCTATGGGTTTTCTTTCGTTTGTTCGTTTGTGTGTGTGGTCACCGCTCTCGCGCCCGGCATGACGACGGGATATATATATATATAGGGCAGAGAAAGTGGTGGTGGTGGTGGTGCGGTTGTATGGTTGTGGTGGTTATCTTGTGTGTGTGCCTGCTTGTCTTGACGTAGATGAAACAAAGGTAAACACGTGATCATATATACACATATTATATGGAGATAAACGGTTTTGTTTTTACTCTTTATATAATGCAAATAAAGTGTGTTATTCCAAACAGCTTCATCAAGAAGAAGAAGAGTTTCATCATCAAAACCTTTTATAGGTTTTAAACCGCCGCCGCCATGGACATGGACATTGAACATTTCATCACGTTCTATACGTTTTATTTATTTGTTGTTGTTGTTGTAATTATTAGTATTATATCGGGTGACCGTAAAAAGTAAAAAAAAAACTCTTATTGTTTATCAAATAATTTTATTCGTTCGTTAAAGTTTTTTTTTAGGTTTTATGAACACACACATAATCGCTGTTGTTATTTCGGTGAGTTTCTTTTTCTCTCTCTCTCTCTTATCGGAATTTTGTGCTTGTCCGTGTAACAGCAGCAGCAGCAGCAGCAGTAGCAAGATAACTTATATAGTCTGTACACGTACAAAAACTTTCCTCTTCGTGAAATATGCTTTGGTGCTATAGCGAGAGAGAGAGAGACAGAGAACCGATTTACCGATTATTACACGCGGTTTCATTTTTTTCTCTTCTTTTAAAAAAAATTCTTCTTCTTCTTTTCATTTCACGCTCTCACTCTCTCTCTCTCTCTCTCTCTCTCTCTCTCTCAGAATCACAGGTCAAAGAATCGAAAACAACAACAAAAGAATTAAAAAAATTGTTGGTCGGTTTATCTTTATCATGAAAACAAAAAAATTGTAGAAGAAGAAAAAGAAGAAGAAACAAAGAATGTCGAAAAAGATAAAAGATGAAGAAGAGGAATGCATGCGGGAAGAAGTTTATCTTTTCAAAGAAACAACTATTCACTTAAAATCTCTCTCGATGTTTGTGAAACTTATTTATATATAGTCGTGGTGGTGGTGGTGGGTTGAAAAGTGTGTGGAAATCGAGGGACATCACAACACAGCACACACGGGTCAAGCACAAGACTTGATGAGGTGATTTCCCTCTTATACCAACAACAAAAAAGTTAGCGTATTAAAGATTATTCGTATATTGTATGTACCGCTATTACGGAGTCGCTCTTTCATAATATATCATCGCCTTTTCTTTTTTTATTGAAAATTTAAATAATTTAAAAAACGGTGAAAGCGGAACATCCCTAAACATGTGTGTTAAGTCGAATTGTTTGAAAGTCACGTGATGATGAATGGAGATATGCATAAGAAGAAGCAAAGAAAGATAGAAAATGAAGAGGAAAAAAACTGATGATATAAAGAGTTCAAGTGAAAGTCACTTTTTACCCCTTCTGTTAAAAAAAAAAGAGTTTTAAAAAAATATTCTACTTTACATATTACAGTTTATTTAGTATTTAGTATTTACTATATACCTGAATTTGCAGAAGATGAGTAGTGAGAGGACTAGAGCGCACACGGAGACGAGGTATCCCACCTCGTAGACCAAATTCACGTTCTGGTACACCTGTGCAGTGGGAGAAAAAAAAAATTTATTTAACAAAAAAGTTTTTGTAAATGATATTATATATTTATTAGAGTTTCATATGGGATTTTGGGGTGGCGAATAAAGATAATAGATTTTTTAAAGTTAAGTTTAAAAAAAAATGAATAATTCACAGATCGGCGATACCGTAGAGAGAGCAGCTGCTTGGCTCGTTATTATTATTTTTATTTCGTAAAATATTCTAAACTAACTGAAAAATGTACCATTTTCATTGAAATTTTTGTTAATGTGTCAAGTTTAACCTCAGCTACACATACATTT
>VYYJ01005069.1:0-11861 GCA_021029165.1 Cyphoderus albinus
ATAGGGATAGGACCTGAATACCAGTAAAATCGCTCTACAAAATTCCTTTCTAGGCCAACTTACAAGACTGAGGCATCGTTCGATTCCTCTCAGACTGGGCTATTTGAGAGAAATTCTAACATGAGCTTCCCACGAATGCCTTAAATTGGAATACCATCCTTTGATGACAAAAAATATTTAAAAACAGAAAAATGTTTACAAGCGAAACAAGACAAAAAGGTCGTGAGGAATCAGGAGTGTCTCCATTTCTTGAAGATAACTGCTCAAAACAGTGGCCACATCGTGCGCAGTGTTAAACTGTGTAAACAAAAATGGTTTGTTGTTATCTGAACTGGCAAACCGTTCCTAGAAAAGAAAGTAAATCGTTATTATTATTGGTTTTTAAAAACACCAAATTGTGAGATATATAGATGCGGAAAAGTTGCTTTTTAAAAGCACTAGATTTTAAACTCTATCTAACCATTAAGTTTTTAACTCTGGAGAAGGACCCGGGCACTCGAAATATTCCTACAGCATCCATATGATTCCTTAAATGCTGACAAACTTCCCGAATTAAAAACGGCACCTTTAGAGTGATGTTGACACTCGGAACCTGAACTTCCACCAGTTTCTAAATAAAAATAACATGAAACGCAAGTGACATTAGTGACACTGACAAGCGTATTACGCTTAAGCTTGTCAGCTATTCCATTCCAATCTAATCCCTAAGGACACCAACGAAAACTTTTTAATACTTTTTTTGCTTACATTATAACCATAATCTGCTCTGTCTCGTTTGACGCTTTTAAATATTCGAGGCTTAGTCTTCCATCTCTTTGCTGATAGCCAGTGGTTGCTGGTTGCTGGTGGCTCAAAGTTAACACCCAAACTTTTCAGTTGTTCCATAACCGCCTGATGTATAATGGTCACCATCTGCTCCTTTCCTTCTTCAGCCATATTTATAAGCTCCAGTACGTGCCGTCCCTTGCCATTGTCAGAAACAACCACCTCCATTTTCTCCGCAAGTTGATCTCTCTCGTCAACCAAATCTCCACTGGTGCATTCATCTACAAGGCCACTTGATGGAGAATCATCTTCTTTCTCGAAGGCATTTGCTGGAAACTCGGTCCCTCCTTCTTTTAAGGCCACAACTTCCATTTTGAAGTCTGAATAAATATTGTACGATTTTTGCAGCGGTCAGTACAATCTTGGCTTTAAATACACAAATAAGTTGTAGACACTGACAATTTTTTTATCCCCAATTTGCCAGTTTACCGAAAGCTTCTAAACTTAATAATACACTTTCATGGTCAATGGTGACTGGCGCCATTCGTTAAAATAATTGCATTGCAATGTAACGTAATTGTTTTCTTTTTATTTATTCTTCGCCTTACTAGCGGTTTAATTATAATTATATTGTTATTTTGATCATAATACGGGCAATAATAATTACCTAAATTGTATGTATGTGCAATTAAACTATTGTTGTAATGTATTATGATGTAAATATTTAGCTGCTTACTTCATACTTTATCTTTATCGTTTTCGCGTTAGTTACACACACTCTCGCATTAAAATGACGCAGGAAGCACAGGATCAAAGTTAAATCCAGTTCAAAGTAAAGCAATATTTACTTTAACTTATGTTTTTTAACGGTTTTATTTCTTTTGATAAATTCACTGTACCTAGCTAGACTAACTCCCAATTGTCACAGCTGAGCTGTACTGAAGCCTGCATGTGCATGGTGCAAGGTAAACAGGAATTTTTCCTAATCGAATTACCTATAAAGAATACCTACGTCTACGTCCTACCATTCTCAATCTCGGTAGCTTCTCAGATTCAATTCGAGTCGAGTTGAGCTTTGAGCTGCTCAACTTGAGCATGAGCACCGGCCATGTGTGGACGCGAAAAGTAGAGATGTTCGTTTCATTAAAAGTTGTTTACTTTTTTACTGATTTAAAAACAAAAGCACTGAAAATTGAATTTAAAAATTACTCAATTGATTGGAAGCGAGCATTTAATTTGTTGATTTTAAAAAAGGACCTCAAAAAGTAGTTCAAAAATATCCTTAGACATTTCTTTCTTCCTTTAGAACAAGTTTAACTGAATGATACTTTAAAAATATACTACAGATACTGACAGAGTGAAGCGAGTGGAATGGAAAGAATAGAACTAAGACAGCAAGAGGTGGTCATGGAGGAGCAGGAGGAACAGGAGAGACCACTGATGAGTAATGACGACGACGTTGAAAACGACGTGGATTTTCAAAATGATTTATCTTATTCTGAAACTGAAGGCAATGAAGACAACAGTTCTGCAGACTCGCCCCCTTCAACACCAGCTGACGAAGCGATGATGTTTGACCCGACTGAGAGCGTTGAGGACGAAGATAGTAGTCCACTTCCACTAATTATATCTGTTAGAAGTTTGTCCGGAACAAAAGAACTAAGAAACGTGGAAGACAGTCACGATATTGGTAGCGAGGGAGAACCAGTGTCGTCGTCGGTGGAAGAATTCAGCACTACTTCTGATAATGCCAATAACAATAACTATTGTACAACGAGCACTTGGGAGGAGGACGACACTGAAGCTTCTGAAGCTGATGTTGCAGTTTCAGGTGTGTCACTCAGTGACCTCCCTGGTCAACATGACCAAGACCAATATGATGTTTCGAACAAAGGGATTAAAGTCGAAGAAGCACAAAAAAGAAAGACAGTGATTCGTTATTGCAGCTCTGGAGCACCAAAAGAAGTAGTTGATTTGACGGAAGATGATGACGAGCATGAAGTGAATAAATCCACACCATCATCACCATCACAGAGATATCCAAACGAATCACTTCACGACCTTGTCAATGAACAAGATGGAAATTACCATGCAGTTGAATCTGAATCAAGCCAACCTCCAACCCAAATCCCACAAGACACTTCCTTACGCACACGCACATCTGCTACTGGTATTAAATGTTTTAATTGCGGAGGTGGACATCATATTAGACAATGTCAAGAACGTGCTGATCCCGAAAAAGTTAAAGAAAACGAACAAACATTTCTCAAAAGGCGACGAGATAGAAGAGAAGACTTTGCGAGAGACAGAAGAGTGTATTTGCGTACTGAGTCACCACAGCCAGATTTTAATAATTCAAGAGGGTACAATGAGCGCTCTGGATTGTGGCAAACAAGTTCGGGACAAAGAAGTTTAGGATCCCCCAACACTGAGAAAACTTTTGCATTCACCAACAGTAAGAAAAGTTTTGAATCCCCCAACACTCAGGACTTTCAGTACAATGATTACTCTTCCTCAGAGAACAGTAACTACGGTAACAGTAACTACGGTAACAGTAACATCAACGCTAATTCCTTAGGCGGAGGAGAAATGAGCGAGAGACACCACTATCGCCCTACAATCCCTACAAGAACCAAGAGAACTAGAGACTCAGAATATTTGCTGGACAATGATAGTTTCCACGAATGGATAAAACCATATGAAATGTATGAATCTTCCTGTTCGCGAAGGCCAAAGCCAGTCTTAACTGAATCAACGGAATATGCAGAACGTTTGACTGCAAGCTGCTCCAACTCCAACGATTACCAACAACGCGTTCCATCCCAGTTGGGATTTAACGAAAACTGTCCACGTTCAGACAGAGGTAAGCAAATCAGATCAAAAGTGCTGTCAGAACTACCAATAATCAATTTATAAGGATCATTTGCACCAAGCGATTTAAAATTACACAATTGATAATTTCCCATTTTGCAATTCTTGATAGGTGTAGTCAACAATCTCAGCGAACTCCATGTAACCCATACGGAAACTCGTACTATTACTGGAATCTTTAACAGTTCTCCACCACGTGACCCGTATAACGTAATTTGTCATTATCAGTACCTCTGTTTATACAATTCTGTTACATTTAGTGTGAGGAAGCTTATGCTGTACTGCACTTTAACTAAATTATGGTTAACATGAAGTTTATTGCTTTGTTTTTCATAGGAATTTGACTCACGTCCTCCTGCGTCACCTCCGTATCCAATGGGACGAGGGCGTGGACATCCAATGGTCAGTTCCCACAGAGTCAGCCTTATAGCCCGTGCTTCTACTGGGAGTTCCGCTCAGCTTGGAAGAGCCCGTTCAGTGACACCGAAGAAACCTGCTACTACTTCAAAGAAACTGCTAACGACTGAAGAGACAGTGCAGCGGTTACTTGCCCGTATTTACTAATAATAATTTTTTTAAATGTTTGTATCAATTCTATCTAACCACAATGACACTTAAATGGTTTTGTGTAAATTCCATAGTATTCGAGAAATACGACCGAACGTATTGCATTCCAGAAATTGAAAGCGTGCCACACAACTATCATCACACAGAAGAGGCCGAGGAGAGATATCATGCAAGGAAAAAAGAGAAGATTGAGGAGTTAAGAAAAAAGGGTCTACCTGTTCCTAGTAGTATTCCTACATATGCAACCATTCCAGTTTACAGCGGTAGAACTGAGCGGCCACCAACTCCCCCACAAGGCAATAATATGTTTCAACAATTCAAGATTTACCCTTCCATCTCAAATAGTACACGGAATGGATCGGAGAGAAAACCAAAGAGACCAAAATCGCATACAGCAGTCAATGGAGACGGTAAGTAACTGGCAGTGTCCTCATAAAATAATTTGCTCATTATTATTTTAAATATCATGTTTTGTTTTAAAATATTCACCACAGAAGAAAATTCGGACGAAGTTGAAATCATCGATTATAACGACGCAGAGATACAGAACAACGGGTCATCAGAGCCGTCACAATCACCACTTACTCCTTCAGATGAAGGATATGTCGACGATAATGGACCCGAAGAAAGCAACAGTGTTCCAGTCCCTCAAAACTATCCTATTGATGAAGAGGATGATTCAGATATCGAAGTCATCCATGTTGGTGACATTAAGCGTCATTGACCAAGTATGGTAATCTTGTACCTTGAGAAAGTATTGTGCTTTCTAATGAGACTTGATGACTTATAAATTTGAAATCAGTTTGTAAAATTGACAATAAGTAGGTATTCAAGTTTTTGAAAAAGATCATATTCGATAATATATTTTCTTGTGTGTCTGTATTATATTTTACTGATTAACTTTTGTATCTACAACTAGATACTGATACACCAACATGCTACTGAGAACTTTAGGTTTATACAAAAATTGTTAATAACAATTAGAAGAATTGTTAACTGTTGGATTGTTTTAGTTTTATGATTCTAGTTTGTGACAATCTAAAAGATTTTAATCGTTAAACGATTTGTTTTGAAGGTCCCAGTTTATTGTATTTTAATTGGTCAAATCAATCTGATTATGTATTCTTGACGAGCTTGAAAACTGCTGTATTCTGACTGCGTCAAGCATTCTCATCTGTCAGTGGTTTTTGTTCTTATATTTTACTTTTAATTGAAACTCAGTATTGATTAATGACGACCACCTTTTACACAATTGTATTTTCTGAGCCTCTCCAATGAATCTCAACATTAGATTAGTATTTTTATATAAAGAATATATAAATATCCTTATGATGATTTACTTCAATATGTACAAAAGTTTTAATTAATCATAATTAGTCTTGTTCTGTAGTCAAATGAGTTTAAGAAAACCTTAAAAATAGTTCAAATAATACTCATTTAATACATGTTGACACATTAATTAATGTAGCAAAAGGGGTAGTTAGTATTACATTAATAGTTGTAATTTTAGAATTTCTGTGAGGATGCAATCAAAAATTTTTTATATTTGATTTTCAAGTCAAGAGTATGAAATATGTAGATTACATTATATTTCTGTAAATTGCACCTAGTTTTTTAAAACTAGTAGACGTTGAAAAATAAAGATGGAAACTTAATAACGAAATTTCATAGTAATGGTTTTCGAAAATTAGTGGATTGGTGGAAGAACTTTGGTTAAAGAAGTGAAGTAAAGCAACGATGAACGAGAAGAGTAACAGCAATGTTGCACAAGAAGTTAGATTTTGTAATTTACTAAATACGCTTTATTCATCATCAAATTTTTGGGAAATGGAACGGACTAACTTTTGCTTCATTAACTTCATTTTTGCTAATGGAAATAATTCAATTTAAGGTATTTAATAATAATTCCTTATCTCTGATTTACATTCATAAACTCATCCATGAAGCATACCTTGAAGCATTATTACACACAGTAATTTCAATCTCGTAACATAAATTATACATTAATACAATTATAGAGAAAAATAAATTGCGTATGGAAACGTTTTAATAAACTGTATACCTAATCTAATTAATACACCCTCTTACATCCACACAGTTCAATATATCGAAAACGCGTACAATGGTGAAGCGGAAAGGTTCGGAGAGTACCTCAATAACAAACAAAACAGTACGACTTTGCATTTAATGAATCAAAGTTTATCTTAATCAAGGTACATTTATAAATTTCCTTTCTAAATACAATATAGTATGCAAAATATGCGTATCTCCAAAAAACAATCCATCACAGATTTTTAGAAAATGGTTGTGCTTGTAAAACAATCCATTTCCTTAGTGACTCCTCGATAAGAAATTCAGTATTTTGCCGGATTGAATATCGAACGCACACAAGAATACGCGGGCGTCAGATATTGTAACAGAGTAAAGGATTGTTGAATAAAAGATTGCTATACTTTTTCTTCTTTTAAATTAAATATGCTCCAAGGCATTTCAAATTTAAAATAAGAAATTGTACGACCTATCAGTACAACGCTATTCTCACATTCTGCGACTCAAGTATCTATACAATTTAATTTTAAAACAGTGTTGGTCAATCAGTATCCGATTTCCAGGCGATTCCGTTTATTAAAACATTGCGGGTGGCGCGGGTGGTTCATAGTTTGGTCCCTAAATTTAAATATAAAAAAATCAAAATTTTATACTCTAAAAGTTGAGAATATGAAGTTGAGTTGAGACAGAATTAACATTGAAATGTAAATTATTTCATTCATCTCATGTGGCTTACAGTTTGATCTCTGGACTTGTCGGTGGGGACATTGGTTTTAGGTCGTAAGAAGAAAAGCACCAAAGCCATTAAGAACCAGAAACTCATGAAGAAAAGAGCAGTGGAGGCATCGCTGTTTCCTCCACCTGGCACTATAAAAATATAAACCCCCAGGAATTCGTTTAAAAATTGTTATCTCCAACCAACAAATCGCGGCTTCACCATGAAAACTCGTCACGGCCATCAATTACATTTTTATTGACATCTCTTACATTCAGTGAAGCATTCGCTTTCCGTGCAGTAATCCTGGCGTTGCTGAATCTGTAAAGAAAATAAGAAAAAGCGATTTCAGTGAGTTGAGGTAATAAACAATTTATTACTATTTCCTCTTAAAATGCACGTGTGTCAGGAGATAGCGGGCTAAATGAAAGTAAAGATATAAGCAACCTTAAATACCCCTCCTGTCGCCTTAATACCTACTCAATTTTATGCTCATATTAACTTGAACTACAATGCATTGCATCGTACCATCATTGAAATGGTATTTTTATAGATTTTACTTCTACGTGTCATAATTTCATTCCTCAACAACTATTTGTATTTAACAGACATAGACAGTGCCTGGCATTTACTATACGAGAACAAATGTATCCTCCGATGTACATTCAAATCAGTAAAAATATGATGATCATATAGTTCCTAGTGAAGCAACTCCAAACCTAGCCATTAAGCTACTATGTATCTAACTATGATTTGCATTTTAGCTAAAAATCTCTGGATCTGTGGTTCACGTTGTTATTTCTACCACGCTAACTTTAAATAAACCTAGCCCCTAGACATTTAAAACTTGGAGGAACGATGGAAAATTTATTTCTTCTTACCATGTTGATGAGCCGACGAGTAGCCAGTTCATGACTCCAGATGCATTCGCAAGGGTCAAAGTTTCCTGAGTCACCACCGTCCATGTTGATTTTGCTTTGACGTAGGTATTTGGGTAAGAGCACAAAATTACTGAAATAGAAAGAAAAGAAAAAAATCGTCGAAATTAATAACTGCAACAAAATATTTATGATTTAGTTGAAAAACAAAATTGAAACTGTGAGCTTTAGCCTAGAAACGACACTGTCGTCAGCGTCGCAGAAAGAAAACAATGCACTGCACAATGTCTTTTGACGCACCTAAACAAATCCAAGGTTTGTCCTTCTTGTGAGTTTTATTCTAATGTTTATGATTTTGACAGGAGCTGACTCGAAAGAAACAAAAGTGCATGAGCAGAAGACGGTTTCCCTTTTCTCTTCCTCAAGGACCACGCTACAAGAGCATCGAATAGGAATTGGTCGGAAAATTTGGAAGTTAAGTTGAATCAGAGCGGAGCAGAACAAGTTGAAGAGGTTGTAATAACATGGATGAAAACTAACTACTTAACCAGCAAGGCAATAATTTTGAAGATGTGAATATGAAATGAATGAACTAACGTCAGTTCTGTCAACTCTGAAATGAGGCTTCTTCCTCTGCCTATTTTCAGCTTCTGTTACTGTACTGCAAATGCAAAGCTATAATAATGATAATGGTAGTACTAAACTACGCCTGTGGTGGTGGTATTTACTATTGCAGCGTGTGGGGTGGGATATTGAGCAAGAGACTCATCTAACTGAAACTCATTCTATAACTACACTGTAGTTACTACACTAATCTGCCTTTATGCAAGTGTGCTTTTCTATTTTTTGCTAAAAACAGTAAAACGCAAGAGTGAGCATCACTAAACAATGGAGACGCTTTATCGCCATGCTATCGTCCTCAAGAGTCTTTATAAACAGCATAAATTTTGTACATTTTGCCATTTTCAAGAGATCGCTTTAGAGAAAATGTTATAAAATTATTACAGTGCTAATCATGACGGATAGTGGTTAGGGAGGATCATGGTGGCAGTATTATACTGTCGGAAATGCTAACGTGTCTTTAATATGTATGATGAAGTTCATCAGATGAACGCAGTTATGATGATGCATTGTGCATAATATGCAAAATATCTACTATATCTACACATAGTTTTATGTTTTATTGATTTGCGTGAAACAATTCTATTCCTTCATCAAAGCAAAATTTTGGATAGAGAAAAATCTCCTTGAGCGGATTTCCATGATTGGGCATCAACACTTGCAACAAACAGAAAAAACTTTCATTTGAAGCCACATTCTATCCCAAATTCTATTTATTCCAAATAATCGTCCAAATATTTTGTTACAAGTGTATGAAATATCCATACATCGTATTACAATAAATCCTAATGCAATTTAGATTCATCTAGAATTCCATAATGTAATTGTATGCATGGTGCATTCCGTATTATGGTGCTAAAGAGTCTACGATGGATGAGGATTGACAAGGTTTTAAAGAAGAATTAAGTAGAAGCAGGATTTCCATTATACATAAATATTAATTGTATACTCAGGTATATTTCGCCATGCATCTACACTCTTCATAATATAGGGACATGAAGTATAACTGATTTGGTTTACGGATTGAGCAAAGTAAATCGCATGAAACTTATTTAGATGCATCCAACAGTTAAACTGGCTTGTCTCCCACCGTCCCACCTAGACTAAATATAGTTATTTATTATGGTGGATAAAGGAAAATACATACATTATAGTCTAGTACATTATACTGCAGCAGTGATGCTCCTCTCTTCTATTATATATGGGGTTAGCTTAATACTGTAAATCTACGTGTGCTAGTCTTAGTATAAGACAAGTGCAACTACCTCTTTCAACCCCCACCCCCCAAAACGATAATAATGGTAAAGTACACTAGGTGGATATTTTTGTACTTTTGTATTTTGTGATATTTGGAATGGCAACGACGGATGAAAATAAATATGACTTTAGAATAGACCCTTTGTAAGGGTCTTCAACTACTGGATCACGTTTCACAACCAATACTCCATTACCTTCGTGATTTTACCTACATTGCTACGTATAGATTTAATTCTTCGATGTCCACCCGTGTCCGGTCACCTTTAGTAAAGGTCCTTTATAATAAAGCCAAATGTTATCACTGGCCGCAACCAAATCATGCATTGTGTTCATGCTCAGCTCATGATTATTTTATCTTGTTCATAAAGACTAAAAATCCTTAATTGTAATTGTAAACCCAAAGTAATAGGTGACGCGACGGTTTATTATAACAAAGAGTTTTCATTATTCAGCCAAAAAAATATTTACAAAAAACTCTTCGCCTTCTCAAACCTTTCCATATTCAATGATTTATCAAAGGTTTGAAGAGTTCTACCGTAGAACTTCTACGCCCTGGTAGGTAGGTACTTGTCTTCTCTAAACTTTTTAAGTTCCCTTGTTTTGTTAATTTAAGACATTACAAGAAATCGACGACTGACAGGGTTTAGACTCTGTCAGTCGTTTAACAAATGAGATATTTGTTAGACTTAATAACACGATGTGTGGGACATTATTACTAGTAGCAAAACGATGCTGGTGTAATCACGAAGAGTAAAAAGACCCTTTCGATAACCTTAGGCTCAGCCAATACAAAGCAATCAAGCAATACAATCAAACGTCGGATAAATTGTTTTAAAAAAACGTATTTTAAACTTGACAGTACAACCATACTGCTCTATATGTGTAGGTGATTTAAAGAGTACATATAATAGCTTATTATTAATAGGTCAAAATGGTGGCGGTTATCAACAGGGAAATAAGGATTAATACTGTAACTGGGCAATAGGGCTTAATTACTACGATGAAAGTCGAGTTAAATAACTACGTTTTGCTAATTGCTACCATATGAAAAATGTTACACGACAAAATATGGAATATAATGAATGAATATGAATACTGAATACTTCATAGTTAAGAAGCCTAATTAAGGAAACTTCGAGTTTGGCAGTTTCAACGTCAAAACTCTTTCAAAATTGTAATATTTGCACTCTATTTTGTGTTGTCGTTTCGAACACCTGAATACTTACTAAATTCAGTTAATCAAATCAAAATCTATTACCTATCTATTTATAATCGTATTAATATATTGTTAATGTGCATTATGACTGCTTATTTCACCACTCCTTCCTAACGTAATTTTTACGCTTTTCACTAATTATTCTGTGCCAACTATGCAATTACAAATAAATCTGAAATAGAGAAATGAAATAAATAAACCTCACCTTTTCCAGTTCGTAGTGTTTTCCGCAATTTCACCTAGAATCAGCACAGTGTTTTCAAATTAATTGATTGAAATCAGTTGGCTCAATCAACGCAACTACAAAGATATTTTTGTAATAGTGGTTAAAGCAGAGTTTAATGAAACGAACGAAGAATGGAGAAAAGAAAACAGGCGAATCCGTACCAGAGTACCAACTGATGTTCCACTTCACCGTAATTTTAGTCAGTTCACAACTTTTACCGTGCCAGCGATTAAAATATATTTTTTCACTGAGCTACTGTTAAAGACTGCATCAAAATAATGATTACAGGGAAAATATTGAGGCGACACTTGATGGATGAGGAGGAAAAAATGTTGTTATTAGAATACGAAACAAACACACACCTGCACTTGATTCCTATCTCTGCAGAGTCAATTCACTTGATCAACATGGAACAACTGTCCTCTTTCTATTACTTTTATTGCAGCTTCTGAATGAAGCTCCTTGCTACATTCGTACTGGTGCTTTCATTTTTTACCATATACACACATAAAGACAAACAATTGAGAATGGTTGAAATATTTTAAACCTTTTACCTTTTTGCATCCACATTCCACATTATTAACCCACGAATCCTAGTGGGTTACTAAATTTCTAAATGTCCCATGTCCCATGTCCCATGTAGGATGTAGGACTTTTCTACATTGCAGCTTTGTGTTTATATACAACAGCTGTATG
>VYYJ01005070.1:0-11860 GCA_021029165.1 Cyphoderus albinus
TATTGAGCAAAAAATGTGGGCGTTCCCGGGGTTGTACCGAATTTGTACCGAAGCGTACCGAAGCGTACCGCGGCAACCCCATTTTGTTTTAGTCAGTGTTGATACAGACTCGCACATAAGAAAATAAAAACCTCATGTAATGGAAAGACTATTCCATCATTATCTCTATCATCATTATCATCCATGTCATTATTGCAACAATATATTTTTATTATCATCTTTTCATATGTAGTCCGTTTTAGTTTTGTATTCTTTCCAGCCTAAAGCACCGTTAATAAAGCAAAAGCCCATGCACGTATTCATATTCCCATTCTCAGGAGTAGCATGATTTAGTCGAAAATAACTCATGAACTGAGCCGGAGTTGAACTTTTTTATACATGTAATGTGTGCACATTTTCAGTTATTTTTGTGCATTTCCCATCAATCATGGTTTATTACACTATTTCCTACTTCTATACATATGTATGATACTGCAACCCACTCTATCTATCAATTGTTGTATACAAAAAAACTATTCTATTTGACTGTGATGAAAAATGCAAATATTATATGTTATATAACTCCCGAAAGTGTCTATTAAATTAATCATAATGATCTTGATCAGAGCAGCGCGGTAGTGATTATGGACTTTAGGTGATCCGTGATGATTTTTTTCTCACATTACATCTTGTTGTTTCCAACAGGTATGAAACTTGATTTTATCTTCGCGTTCTTCACATTCTAAAATTTCAAACAAGCCAAGTGATTGACTCCATTTCATTGACTCATCCATCCGTGATTGTTAGCAGGAAATTGCTTAATATGTCGTGATTAGCATCAGAAGAAATATTTTTTGTTCAAAAATATTTTCAAATACCACACAACCACCATGCGTTTCATTGCAATTTCATTTGATTCTTCTTCCCTTACACAAAATCTGAGGTCATGTCTGAACAAACAGTTTAATTTTCATAGGGTGAGAAAATAATAATAAAGCTTTTTAATAAAGATACGTTTGTTATATTTGTAAATAGGTTTAAATCACTTTTTCCAACAAATATATTCTTAAATTAGTTAGAAAACTTATTTATTTTAAACAAATAGCACATCCAATTGCGGAACTGCAGTTTCCTGATTCCCTGAATACACATTTCTTACGGCTCAAAGTTCGAGTGGTGACGTGAATGGTTATATAGGATTTTGCAAAACAAGATACTGACAAAAGAAATTAAATGTGAATTTGAATTGTACTTGATAATGACAACGGCGAATTGACGAAAGCTCGTACTTATTAAAAATAAAGTCATTCGTATCAGCCATAAATGTTAAACTAAATATTTCGCGTTAAAAATTCTTTTTGACTTTGTCGGATTTGCACGTCATTACTATCATTCTGACATGTTTCGTGTTATTTAGTATAGAAGATCCATCTTCTTCTGCCTCGGTATTGATTGCAAATTGGTTCAACTTTGCCTTTCGCCGACGCATTCCACACTGCACTGCTCCCATATGCCATGTCCAAAAACCTCAGCTTGCAGTTCAACGTCTCATTTCTTAGCAAATTATTCATTGCATCTGATATACATTACATTATTCAGTAATTATTATGTATTTGTTTCTTTATGTAAATGATTATTAGAAGCATTCATTATTTTTCCAACAAATATATTTTAAAATTAAATAACAATATCCAATTGTATAATTACAATTTACTGACTTTCGGAATACACTTTTTTTCCGACTCAAAGCGTGAGTAGTTGCGGGAAGGGTGTATAGAATTTGGCAAAAAATATTGACAAACTAAATTAATTATTTAGCGTTAAAAAGTGTATTTGATATATGTTGGACTTACACGATCCTATTAACATCTAACCATGTACGGTCGCAGATACAATGTCAGATTTCATAAAGTTTAGTTGAGTGGAGTTTGTAATTGAAGATTTTGATAAAATTGGCAAAGTTTCTATTCGTACAACCATTATTCTTAATAAAGGAGAAGATCCACAACGACGTGAATTATTGACCAATAATTGAATAATATGTTGTCATTTGAATGCGAAAAATGTTGCATTTACGACTCCAAAATCTTCAGCTCGCATTTTCACACATCAATTCTTACAATGCAATTATTGATGGTATCTGATATACATTATTTAGTAATTAATATTTGCTTCCTAATGAATAAATAGAAGCATTCACATTTGAACAGAAATTCATGCGGAAGTGTAGGCGACCTAACAACTGAACCAGAGTATAGCCCTGCGTTGTTTAATGCTTACAAAATAATCATCTTGCATTAATTAAATATACAAAAAATCATAAAATCGTAAAAATGTTATGCCTTCGCTCACTCTTCAATGGGTCAAACCTCAAACGCAAGGAACGAAATTAAGCGGAAAAAAGCCCAGTCATCTCATCATACCCGGTCAATAAACATTTTAAGCATTGAACATTTCTCAAGTTGAAGTTTTCAAAAACTTTAATACTTATAATTTTGAGAGCGTGCTAGAACAAGTGTTAATTTCAAAATATATTTATTATTGGTACTGTGTGTCCACATCTCATTAATAGGGTAAAACTGTAAAAGCAATGGACCATACGCATGGAATGGAGCTGGGAAAACACGAGTAATTTGAGGTGTGATACTACCATCATAATATAAAATGGAATAATGGTATATTGAATTGGAAAGTGTCGACAATGAAATGTCTCTGTATGATCATCACCAATCGCATTAGTCCAGTTTGCGGAACCTTGAAACATAAGAAATGCAAAGGATGTATCCCCAGCACAGCATCATCGTCATTGGTAACGGCAAGAAAAGAGTGATTTCATTCAGAATGGGATTTTCAATTGCCAAGCACAATAATATCCCGAAGATGAACTTTTATATTTTATCTTCATCTCAAAAGAAGAAAAATTAAAACAACAAAAACAAGCAAACCAGAAGGTCAATCTTTTTATTTTTGTATGATTTGAATGATTCGCACGTCACATCTGTCATTAACACAAGTTCCGTAGAGACTAAAGATGAAGGTACGAAGGTTGTATGATCGAGATGGTAGTATTTGTAATTTTGTACCAATTAAATCGTAATTAAGTCGTCATGCATAGGTTGTCTACCTAAAATAGCTCTCTATTTCTATTAGCTTCTCTATTATCCAGGACAGTTAAATTTATAATTTAATATAAATGTGAAAGACGTTGCAACTACATCTAAAGGATATCCGGGTCGTACTTCAACATCTCAATTTCTAGCTAAAAATTCATTTTTTATATATATTGTTTGGTAAATTAACTTTTCAATAATTAGGAAAGGAGTTTTTCATCCATTATAGGAGATAGATTCATGAAGCATGATTAAGCGGAGGTTATCTGAAAGCGGAACTAGAGTATTAGTACAGCACTGCAGTGATTTATACTTATAAAAAATGTCTTGCCATTAATTAAATGTATAACGAAGCCATCCCGCAAAATGCTACTAAACTATTCTACTTTATGCTAGAATTGTTTATAATCACTTTGCAAATAATCATAGCAAAGTGTAAACCTGTAAACCAGCTATCATCACTTCACGTCAATATCATCCGGATGAATGTAATAAAATGACATGTATATTACAATTCACTATAGGCGCTGTGTGGATGAAATAGAAAAAGGAAATGAAATGTCAACGTTGAAGTAGGGTTTCGTCAACTATATAAACGTTTTACCTTACCGTGTACTTTGTTAGCCGTCACATTAACCCACTCTTTTGTATTTATCTGTTTCAAGGTCAAGTTTTAATTTGTGCGTTAAAAAAAACATTACAATTTGCATCTTTTCCTATCATTTAAAAATTTTGAACTCATGTCTGAACAAACACTTTAATTTTCATAAATAAATGAAAATATGCAGATGAATATGAATGAAATATGTTTACATATTGGTACATCATGATAATACAGCGTTTTTTTCATAATGAATATGCATTTTTAAATAGACTTAAAACACTGTCCAACCAATCCTTTTTGATTGTTGTTGCATTTGTACGATACTACTGCCTTTAAGACATATCTGGTCGCAATTATTGCTTCAGATGCAATGCTCAATGTATGTTGTGTTTGTAAAGCATGTTCGTGTGTACAGAATAATTATGACTATGCATTAAATATAAGCTGTTGCAATCCCTAGTTCATTATATTCTTTTCACATCCAAAATTCTCTGGTTCATGGTTCTTTAAAGCTCGTCTGTTTGGTTCTGTTCGTTGCTGTTCATCTGCTGCGATGAATGCCAACAAAGTTTGATTTGACACACGACACATAGTGAATTAAAAAGATACAAATCCAGGACTCACATGAGATGAGCCATCGCATCCTAACATTTGTTTTCAGTCAGTCAGCTCTGCTATGTTCAATTTTGCATTAAACGGGGTGAGATTGGCCTAGTAACAGGAAGTAAAACTTGAAGAGTTGGGATGAAAAGGAAACATTTTACATTCCACTAACACACCGAAACCATTTAATCATGGGAATTACTTTTTTTTCAGTAGTAAAGCCTATATTATAGTTGCCCTGGGTTTCATTTCCTCGTAACGTTCTCTTCACTTGCTTATCATCGATGGCTATTAGACTTATCGTCTTCGTAACGTGCTGATCTTGAAACAATGAAATTCTTGGAGAGGAAAGGAAGCTGAACTCTAATGGCAAAATATTTATTTGGTCGTTATTTTCAAACCCATTTTAAATCCTCATGGAAACAGTATTAAAAAGTATTGTTTTCATAGCTTCACCTGTGCTTCATCCGTCCAAAGTTGACACCTGCTCAACTTTTCAAGAACGAGTGAAAAGCACGTTAAGGTGACGTTTTTAAAACTTTAATTTACCACAGAGGAAGTGAAGGTGACGTTACGATGAAATGAAACTGACGTCATGGTTAACTCTAATGGCGTCATTTTATCTTACTGCGTCTGTCATGGCAGCGAAAACAGGAGTATAATTCAGGCTTAAGACATGACTCATAAATCCGCATACCTACACAATGCAAAGTCGTAACACGAATGGAAAGATTTTACTCTACTTTTACGACCATACCGCTCGCATTCGCCTTCATATATTTTATATCGTAAACTCTAAAAAAAGGATGCATAAACTTTTCCCTGCGGTTGGCAAATTCAAGTTGGTATCAAATGAAAGACAAACACGCAATAAAGAAAACCGGAGATAGTTGATTGACTTTTCCCAACTCTTTACTTTCACTTCGGAGAACACCAAAAGTCTCTGGGCCAGAGTGAAATTGGAGTAAATGTGAATCATAAAATAACGACATGACTCTTTTTCAGATAATGCTTTTCCAGAGTTTTCCTGATTCCTTTTCTCAGCGCATAAATGAGTGTACGCAATGCAATAGTGTGGGAGGGGACGAGACGTATCAGTCTTGTCGCCTTTGTGTATATTAAGCAGACGCGCACATTTTACGTAATAAAAATAAAAAATCATGTAATGCAATACTATCATTATCTCTATCATCATCATCAACCATGTCATTATTGTTATTATTATCAGTCTCATCTTCTCATGTCAAGTTCTATTCAATTTTTTATTTCTTCCAGCCCATCGTTAATAAAGAAAAAGTTCATGCACGTAGTCATATTCCCAATTTGAAATGTTTTTTATCAGTGCTGTGCTGTGCACATTTTCAATTATTTTGGTGCATTTCTCACCAATCATTTGTTATTACATTATGACAAAAAAACCTATTATATTCGACTGTGATGAAAAATGTCTAAATTGTGCGTAAAAATGCCAAGAAAGTGGCAGTGACAGTTAAAGAGCATGAAAAAATTGGTTGCAAATTACTGCAGCAAATGTTTCAGTAAGTCGGTCGACTAGGTTGCTGGTGCTTATGATTTTGTTGATGATGATAATGCTGGTGCAAAATTTCCTTTTTGATTTTTAAGAGTTGCACGCCACTACTATCCTTAATCCAGATACAACCCTATTTAATTAATAAGATTGTTTTGATCGGGTTTTGTATTTACTGGTCTTGGAATTAAATAACTATATAGTTTGTGTAGTTACTGCATTTAGTTTGCAACAGCGATTCTTTAAAGGAAAAAATCTAAAATAACGGTAATTATGGACAATTTATTGAATTTCTCTTTTTTGTTATTATTCACATTGTTGGGGAGGTTGAAGGTGGAACAAATGAAAATTATTGAGGTTCGACCCATTACCGCAAAGATAGTGAACGGATTGTGTTGTGAGAGTGATTTAATCAGCTAAAAATGCTGGCGGGGAGGGTGAATGATAATGAAGTGAATCGTGTTTGTTTCAGGGGAGAACGGAATAATATTTTCTTCATAATGAAGATGCATTTGTAAATAGACTTGAAACACTTTATCCAACAAATATATATTTCAGTTAAATAACCATAATATCCAATTGCGGAACTACAATTTCCTGACTTTCTGAAGGCACTCTGATTACGTCTAAAAGTGTGAGTGGTTACGTTGAAGGGTTATGTCGTATTTAGCAAAAATATTGACAAACGAAATTTATTATTTAGTGCTGAAATAACTTTTTAATTATGTTGGATTTGCACGACACTACTATCATTAAGCATATTCCGTACCTATTAAAATTTGAGATAAGGTTTTCCCAGGATATAGATTTATTGTGTACTTATCGCTATACTTTGGTAAAATTGGCAAAGTTTGTTTGCGTACAACAGTTATTCATGTGGTAACAATATTTTTTGCTTATGTGGAAATTTATTTTGGCTCGGCATAAAAGAATAAATTGCTACAATCCAGCATTTTGTAGTTAATCAATCTTTTTCCCCTCCAAAAATCTCTGGTTCTTTAAAATCTCGTCTGTTTGGCTTGGTTCATTGTATTTCATCTGCTGCGATCAATGCCAACAATTTTTGTCTTGACACACGATACATCACCAATTAAAATGATTCAAATTGAGGACTGAATTGATATGTGCCATTTCATCCATCCTAACATTGGCCTTTAGTCAATCAGCTTTGTTCTGTATTATTTTGTCATGCCTACAAAGTGCAAAATTATGACATGAAAGAAAGCATTTTACTTTACTTTTACAACCACACCGTTCGTCCGCATCTTCATAAATATATTTATGCTCAATTTGAATAGCTGTATAATTAATAGTAAATCGTAGCTAAATTTCAAACCCAAGCAAAAAGACAGATGGGTAACGTTTTCTTGCGGTAGGAAAATCCAAGTATGTATGAAATGAAAGACGAACATGCAATAAAGAAGACAGGAGAAAGTTGATTGACTTTTCCTATACATTTCGCATTTACTTCAGGCCCCAGATAGAACGAGGAGTGAAAGTGAGTCATACATAGAATAACGACCTGACTCCTTTTCATAAGCATTTCACTTTGGTAGCTTACTTCAGTTATAATCTGTAAGTAATTGGATTACCGGAGTTTTATTTTATTTTCTCCATCGGCATTAGTTCTGAATTCGGTATCCGTTTTGAATCCAGCACTGTAGAATATAGTACAAAGGTTTTTTCTCGTATTGCGTGCGTTTCCAAAATATGTTTTTCTTCGTCTATCAGACTCAGAATATCATCACATTGTTGTTGCATCAAATTGTTGGTGCATGTGGCTAGAAAATTTTCAAATCTTTACGTTGTACCGTACAGTGTACTCATCTTATTGCATCGTTCTTCTCAATGCAATGTCAGAGTTTATTTTCCGAATGGGTAAAAGCAAGGTGTAAACCAGGTTTCATTACATAACCTTGCGACCTTCTTTCGTGTCTACGTACTAAATTTGAAAAACAAAATTAAATGACGTTACTAGACAAGACAAATCTACATTTAACGTTTTTTTTTGTTTACAAATGTCAATCAAAACTCAAGTAGGCTAAAGTCAATTTGACTTTATTTTCTTAACCAGTCACAGTCAGCCATTCATTGAGTGAATGTTGCAAGTTTTGTTTATCTCGTTGCTAAAACTACGTGGATAAGGATCATACACCCATGGAGCGGGTCATTGACTGACTTTATAATTTAACAAACTGGAGTTAAAAAAAGCTTTTATCTAGTAGAAGCTGCTTAATTGTTATGTGTTCTTATAACTTGCTGTACAATTCGCTATAATAAATTCGCTGGAAAATAAAATAATATGACGAAAGCTGTTCTTGGTCAAATCATCATAGAGGAGAGAAGTCACGCAACCAAGCCAAAGAAGGGAGAATCTTAAATATTGATGTTCGGCTATATTACATTATTCAGGAAAGAACGCCCCAAATTTACTGAATACATGTTATGTAACTCACGAAATTGTCTAAACATGAGAAGAAAAGTTGAGTTTTTTTAAATTCAAATATGCTTTACACTACTATCATCAGTAGAACCGTCTCAACACAATTTTATTCGTTTTTTCCATTGCACAAAATTAAAACTCATTTCTCAACGAACACTTTACTTTTCATAAAGAAAATCACAAAAATGTAAGTGAGCACGGATGAAGCAGGCATTTTTATTGTTAGTTCACGATATAAACACAGTAGGTTAAGAGGTCCTTTACTTCGAAATTGGAAGACGGAAATATGATTACCTATATTAAGTAAAGCGGATGAGACTTGCATTGCTTGGATTTCATCTACTGGGGAGGTTGAAGGTGAAACAAATGAAAATTATAGAAGCTTGACCCATGTCCGCAGACATATTGAATATACTGACTGATTTGGATCAGCATACTCTTTTTAAGTTTGTATGGTTTGAACGTCACTACTATCACTAATGCATGTACAGCATGTATTCATTACACAGATTCGTCTTTGTGGAGATTGGTGTGTATTTATATTAAGTTCCAAGTTTATCTATGCAAAATATCTATTTCTTATAAAGAACAATTAATTGAATTTATGTTTTAATGTATATATGGAAAATTTTGCAATTAAAGCGCAAGCAAGTCCAAGTCGTACTTCAATATATCAATTTCTAGCTTATAATTATATTGTATATATCTTATATTATATTGTTTAGTATTTTATTCAATAAATCAAATAGAACTTTGCACTTAAATTAGGAGAGAAACTCAAGTACAAACGGAGGGGATTTGAAATAGGAACCAGACTACAGTGTAGTGGAAATGTTTTTATATGCAAAACTGCGTTCCACCACCACCGTCATGATGCATCAGAGGTTCTATCTAAACACAATTTGATTTGACTCTTCATTTCTTACTCAAAATCTTAGCTAATGTCTCAACAAACACTTTATTTTCCAAGAAATAAAATATGCACCTTAGCACCGATGAAGCAGATGTTCATATTGTTAGTTCTCGATTTAAATAGGAGGTCAAACGGTCACTTGCAATGAATTTAGAAGATTGAATTTATGAATATCTTTAGGCGAAGCGATGAGACTTGAATTAAGTATGTGCGCTTTTGGCTTTTGTAAGCTTACTGGCCTGGCATTCATTTATAAAAAAATAGTGAACAATATGAATTTATGTGATCATGAACAACACTACAGATTAAACCTTACATGTTCAATCAAGTAAAAGATGTGAAATGAAGTAGTGTTTCTTTAATTATCAGGTTATGCATTCATCATTAATTGAATGACTAAAGTGATAGAGAGTGGTAATGAACATGCATCTATTATCCTTGTTGTACAGTAATATTGAGGCTAATGATCGAAAGCAGAAAGTAACAACATAATCGAAAATTTAGAAAAATTCTTGGGCAACGGGAGACATTATGGAGTCAACCTTACTAATTATTACGATATAGCCTGTCAGCTGCATAATTATATTTCGAATGGTATTAACATTGATTACCTACCATACAAAGTGAAATAGTTTCCCGTTTCCATTTCAATTTAACATATGTCTGATCTATCTACATACATATATACATGCATTTGTGATTGGGAGAATTTTATCTTATTTTTAGTAAGCCAATAAATAATTTCTTAACTTCGGTTCCAATCTTTCAACATGTAATGACAACAATCGTTCCGATTTCTCGTCTGATATGTATATGCATTTAGTAGTGGTTTCAGTTTAGCTCGCGGAAGTTTCTACCTTAAAAGGAGGTCGATCAAATATTAAACAAACAAACCCTGAAAAGGCGAAGAAAAAATCTTCCGTGTGTCTCGAAGTGTCATATGTCTATTTTCGAGAATTTTTTTTTGCGCATATACAATTTTATGACAGTTTTTGTTTTTAGTGACTCGCATGAGTGCTTTATAAGAAATGAAAATGTGCTGTGTAGTTCACCAAACTTCATGCCAAGCAAAAATATAAAATTTTATTTTGTGACGTAAAAAATGAAAATTGCAGCAGCTGCAGCGCAGTGTAGTAGCAGTGCGGGACGATGGAAGTGAAGTTGGAGTTTGGAGAAATTCTGCGTTTTGTAATCTTTAGGTGCATTTAAAAAAATAATTGCATGAAATTTGTCCTTTTATGTCTGTTCAAAATTAAATACGTCAGATATTTATCATGGCTGTGTACTGTTTCAGTTTTTGCTGTATTCGTAAACCCATCATTATTAGAACAATAGTTCTTTAATGAAAATCATTCTCTTGTTCATTAACAATTCACGCTTACTTAATTGAATTTCTTATTACGTATGTACCTATATTATATTGCATTGCAGGTATTTGCACAATATTCCATTTTTGTTCCACCTTCAAGGGAAAATGCCAAAGAAGCTAACTATTGTAAGCTTATTCTTAAATTGCGGGAAGAGAATGGAATACCAATTATAAAGTATAAGAGGTAGGAGGTGATTTTCGTCTTTGTGTCGTCATATCATAGCATTATCCAATCGTATCGTATGTCATAATAATCAAATCAAATTATTTTAAGTACGTCTACTTTGCTCCACTTCCACCCTACTTTACATTATTTTTTAACCAATTCAAATTTCCTTTCAAATGAGTTCAAAGGTGTGAGAGAGTGAGTGAGACGATGCGAATTAAAATCGCTCCTTCCACAGAGACAGATCAAATAACTGCGTAGGCCAGATATCACCGTAGATTTCGGATCGGTTTGAAATAAGCATAATGTTTAAAGTGTCAAGAAATACAATGTACAGCTTTTCTCAAAATCCATTGCCAAAAATGAAAAACAAAAAGAAAACGGAGTTTTCGATTTGTGAAGATAAAATTCATAACCGATACCAAGCCAACAGCAAGCACCAAGTAAGTAAAATGGCAAAAAATGTCGACAGCGAAGACAAAAATTAACAATCAGCTACTTGGCCACTTAACTTTAGCTAGGGTTGTTTCTTGCACTTAGTGAAGTTATAACAGTGTAGCGGTCGGTAGCAAAACACCGCATCGTAATCGTAATCCTACATACCTGGTTGATAATGATGACGGGGAAACAAAACAAGTCGCCTCTTTACAATGAAAGACAAAATTGGTGGAGGCGTTGAAGTAGTAGCAGTGGTAAATTCATTGTAGTTTTGAGTTGGTCTGCGGCAGTAGCACCTGTAAAATCTTTCATCATTGTTTATTACGAACCAGCAGGTAGAGACAGAAACAAAAGGAGACGCCTCACTTTACCCACGACAAACATGCAATAAAGAAGACAAAAGAAAGTTAATTGACTTTTCCCCAACGTTTTACTTTTACCTCGGAGAATACTTCGGGAGGAAGTGGAATGAAAGTGAGTCCTACCCTACATTAACGACCAAAATCTTCATAAAATGATATGTAAAGCTGCAACGACTATTCACAAATTAATTAATGGAAGAGGCGGATTTATTCAGAAAGGTGTATATGTTTAAATGGTCATGTTCGTTTTGTTGAAGTTTAAATTTTAATGAGTAAAACATATTATTAGTTTGTATCACGTCATCGCAACTAGTATACTGCAGTAAGTTTATGCATATAAGCGTC
>VYYJ01005071.1:0-11859 GCA_021029165.1 Cyphoderus albinus
TAAAAGTTATGTTGGAAAGTTTTGCAGACGATCAACGCCTTGTATTATTGAATTATTTCCTAGGTCGACACAACAGACATAGGCACGATAACGGAAAGAAGTTCAAGTTACAACTTTTTGTTTTCAATAATTTTGAACTTGCTCGACTATGAACTCCTCAAGAGAGCAACTGAAACTTCTAAAAGAAATCCCTGCAGAGTCACTGCTTGAAACATGTACGTGTGACACCAACCCCAACCCCTCCAGTTTGAAAATGAAATAATGGAAATCGTCTAAAGCTTGAAGATAAAAAAAACTTAATGTCTCTTATTTTCGTTCTAATCCATGACTCAGGTTAAAGCGTAGTACGCACTGTTTGAAATCTATAAAGATTTTTTACAGCGTTTTTTCTACTGCAGATACTTCGCGTACACATCACTTGATGATGAAAGTTACTTACGTTGCTCGTATTTAATTTGAGAGGACTGGAAAATTATTATGTCCCTCGTGGCCAATTCAAAACAGCGTGAACCTGTTGGTCTTCTCTGTGTGACCCTCTCTTTCTATCTTTTCTACTTTTTAAGGTCTGGGGTTGCTGTTAGGTTTCGGAGAGCCTGGTACGATACTGACTGTGATATGGAATGCATTACAAACGGCGGGGTAAAGAATTCTTTGTTTTGTTTTTTACGTTGCTGTGATTATTGTTATGTTTTCCTAGTTCTTCAGCATTTTTATCTCCACAAAAACATTTGAATGATAGCTTTCTTGGGGAATCACTACACGCACTACCACTGATTGTGCCTAATGCAAATAAATAATGTGGGAGGTGTGTGCAGCGAGCTGCTGCAGTATTTGCTGTTCAGTTCATTGTTCCTACTAATCCATATACCTATAAAACCGTTCCAACACTGATTCCTGGAATATGAGATGAGAAGCATTGACAAGAATAATTGTAATAACAATAACAGTATGAAATAAAATGTGTTCTTCTAAAAATCAGCATGCATGCTATGTGCAATAAAATGTACCAGACAGTCCCAAATTTTAATCTACGATGATGTACCTCAGACTTCCAGTTAGTTTTCCACTGGTTCCTGACGTTGTATAACATTAATATTCATTTTGTTTTTAGATGCTATTATTTTATTGCAGTGCGTGTGGATAGTTTTGTTAAAAATCAGCCTGAAAAAATATTTAGATGCACATATATGCATCTGCGGTTGGATGAGAGTTGGATGAATTATTCAGTTTTAAAAGATAGATTGAATCTGAAACATGTAACTCTTTTTGTCGTGTTAATTAGGATATTATTAATATTATTTTTTTTGTACTAGCTTTTCTGAAAGAAAGAATTTACTCCCCTACATATGTACATCCTTGATTTTGAAACACATTCTATAGCTATGCTAAACTGTTTATTATAAAATGCGTAAGTGTAACTGTGTAAGGGACAAGAACTGCTCTGCGTGGTTCACAGTTGTTATTACGATTTAATTACATATTAATGAGAGGTTGTAAGCTACACATTTTTGCCCAATGGGCCTTTTATTCTAAATTGATTTCTTCCACAGATGCTGCAAACTTAACTTACCATTCCCTTATTTTTCAATGCTATGTTAACCAAGAATTTTCATATGAAATGTATATATTTTTGAAACCTTCATACTTCATACGTCTTTGTGTCTTAAGTTTTATATTTTGACTTTGCTTTGTCTTAAACTCCAACGATGAATAATATGGTGGCATATTTAGATAAGTACAACAAGGAAATGAATACAATCATAATCCAAGTTTTAACAAAAAAAGTGATCCTCGGTCATACCTTTTTAAAAATCGGCTTTGTGCTCAATTAAACTGGAGTTTTGTGCCAAAAAGTTTAAATGCAAATCATAATTGTATAATTATAAAATTTGATAATTGTACATTGATGATGCGTGATCTATATAATTTTTGTTTACAATTTTCTCTACAAAAGCAGCAGACTAGTGCTTTAAATTAAAATGTTTTTTTCACGAGAGTCTATCGTATATGTATGTAAAAATTTATATGCAAATTGAATAATTGTCCAGCAAAAGTTTCTCGTGTCGTGACTCGAATGAGGTCGGTCTGGTTATAAACATTGAGATTTGAATTTTTCATTTTCTCAAAATGAATAAATGGAACAAAGGTCTTCTTCCAATATTCATAAAATTTCATCATTTTTTCCTTTGCAAGATAAATATGGCATCTCTGTATACAATAAGACTCATTTCTTTCCTCCGTCTTCAGCTGAACTTCTTTCATTTCTCTAAGAATTCACGTGTTCATCTAAAACATTCCTCTTCAATGAATGATAGAATAGAACGCGAAAAATTCGATATCCTGATCTAGCGTATTGAAGTAGTCAGTCAACAGGAATCTGTCTATATAAAACCCCTTCTCCAAAATTGCATCAAAAATGAAAACGTTGGAAGTCACTCTACATTCATGAATCAAAAAATGGCCATAAAAAGATGGTCTTTCCATATACCATTCCGTAGAAATCGAATGCACTGAATTCAAAGGGATAATAAAAGCTTTTGATCAAATACCGCATACAACGACACATTCTACTTTGAAACTTTCTCTTTTCGAAAAGGAGCAGAGGAAAGCTTTTTTCAATATTATGAAAGGTAAAGGTGATAGTTCTGTACATTTATGGACTATGGGCACCAAAACAGCGATATTTTTTTGTGCCTCTGAACAGTGTACGACACTTTTATCCCGTTGGGACAGCTTTTAAAAGAGAAACTACACTTTTGCTTTGCTTTGTATTTGACTCAAATCACAAGTTAGTTCCGTGCTTCCTTTTATCCCGGTCTGCATTTCATATTACCATTACGATGTTTTCACATTTTTACACAAAATACTTCAGCAATGCTGCATACACAGTTACTTTCATTCAGACCTTAATGTTTCGGAGAAAGCGATTCCTTTAAGAAAGGCAAGGGGATTCTACCACTCAAGAAAGTGAAGTTCCTTCCGAATTTCTCTCTGGCAATGAAGTCAAAGTCATTTCTGCCCAGAAGAGAAAGAAAAGTGCGTCAGGGGAGCTCTTCTGATTCTCCTCCGCTTTTTATTATCAGATGCAGCTGAGGAGTAAAGAAGCGAGAGGTGATTTCAGCTTTACTTGTTTGATCTTCTTGAAAGGGGGAAGACGGTGATGAAAAAGTCGGGAAGTAGTAATAATGGATATGTTTACATTGTCACTATATCTTTTTCTTGTTTGCCTGATGATAACTGCACGAAGCACCACAGCGGCAAGAATCGGTATGGAAATCGATCCATCCATTGCGTAGTCCTTTGTATTCATTCCTCTTAATCTTATTCTCACATTTGTGTATTTTTATTGCACTCAAAAACGAATCAGCCATTCACTACTCGGGATTGTAAAAGTGTTCGGTTTAAATTGCATTTAAAAGTTTTTCTTAAAAGTTCAAACCACTATATCTAAAGATTCGTGATGTAACGGCATGTAATGTCTGAACAAATACGTTAAATATATAAATACGCGAGTTAACAAACATCGAATTGTTTATACGTAAACGGGTCTTAGGAGCCCCATTTCCATTCTGAAATATAATACGATCGAGGCACGTCTGAGATTTCTCTTTTCAGAAAAGGAAGAGTGATGATTGCGTGGTTGTGTGGTGGCTCTAATAAACTGGAAGGGAATTGATGAGATGATAGTGATTCCGCCGGTGTTGATACCTTTCTTCCTGCTCATTCCATTTCATATCTCTTTCCCCCCCAAAACCTTCCTTTTTATTTATTTAACCTTCGCCACAAAACTAATGGCTGCCTTGTGCTCATTTCATTCCCCGCTATCAAATGATATCATCAGAAAAACTTAGCCAGCGAAAATATGTAACTCAGTCAGAATCAACCAAAAACGAAGAGCGTAACGAAGTCGAATCTAAGTGCGGTTCTAAACAAGTGCTGCATTGTTAGTTGGAATAAAAAACTGAGTATAATTTTCTTCAGATGTAGAGATGGATAGCCTCAGAAGCAGTAAAGAAAGGAAAAGAAAATGAAGAAAAATTTTCTCCGAAAACTGTACCCTTCGTTTGGACCGATATCGTTTTAGATCCCAAAACAGTTTTCCGAGACAATCCTCTTCTCCCATTCCTACAGAGTACCGGTACGGCTAAAAGAAAGAGATTCATTTTGATTCTCTTCGGCTGACAATGATACGATCAAGTTCTGGTGTGTTAATATTAACAAAAATCCTTACATGTTTTGCTTTTATCCCATAGCGGATTTCGCTTCTTGTCGATCTTTCTTCTCGGTTTCATCGAACTCTATTAGGGCTTCGTACTCATCGCTCAGGAAAGAAAACGAACCCAAAGCAGTTATATTATTTAGGAAGGATTTTCAGCAGAAAAAGAAATGCGTGTGAGCTCAATGTGAAGTTAATACACTTAAATGTCTTCCTCCATAAAAAAGTTGAGAACGATGTGATTCTTCCTTCGGAGATATCCTAAAATATAGCTTAGCCGGGGAGCAAAGAAAATCCGTACACGCACTACTGCGAAGAAATGATTTCTCTTGACCTCCTTAAGAAGTGGAAAGAAGGAGAGTATCGAGAAAGAGGAAAGGGAACGGAGGGAACCAATTTGATTGAAATATGGATTTTCAGACATCCAACGCCCACAGTATTGGGATAGCTCAGTACAGCTCCAAACTATATGACTATATATTTATTTGTTAGGATAGGGTCGCTTTCAGAGTCAGTGTTTCATCTACAGCCACAAACAACACTGCACCAGTTCCGTACTTCCATTAAATAACTGCCTTTGAGTAAACCCTTCCCCTCTTGCAAAGGGATTTAGAATGCTTCTATCTTTCATTTTGAAGCAGCGTGCTAAGGCGGGACCTGCGCGGAAGAAAAATAGCTAATTGATTGGAAATGCTGCTAGAAAAATTATTTATTGTTAATAAAAATATATTGCAGCTTACCGGAGGAAAGCGGGAGAATTTTCTTCTTATTTTTATCTCTCTCTCCACACACCTTTCTCTGCCAGACTCTTGGCAGTGCCGGATTACTGCATTATGGAAGGTCATTTTCAGTAAATCATATTACATATTGTGTATGAAGTAAAGGAGCCTTTTTATATTGCCACACCACAGTTTTGATTCGGTTGCCCATTCGTATTGGTTTAGATTTTACTCTTTCCTATATTACAGTCCATTTTATGTATGTACCTGTACTACACTACACGATAAATTATGGCAGGTTAGAGTTATATACATACATATGCAGTTATAGTACTGATATACCCTTTCATTTCCGCTAATGTCATTTTCGTGATTAGGAGAGAGGTGAAAACCAAACTTTATCTTCTGGGCTACACTCCGTAGCTTCCTGAAACGGCGTCGATAAGCAAAAGTAGATGCGTATTATTACTTAGCTGACAAGAATAATAAGTAGACAAAATATAAAAATTTTACATCAATTTTTAATAAGTTTATAAAATAACAGTAATAAAAAAGAAGCTCTCGGATCATAACTGCTCACGATGCGGGGTAGTTTTCTAACGCTTAAATGGTTGTGTTTAATCTCAATCGGTATTTAAATGAGCTGCTCTTTTCGATCACCTTTCGTGAAACGTAGACAAGGAATAAAGTGCTTCATAGCATGCATCGTAGCATGTTACACTTCGCATAAGAACTACCGGTAGCATCAGGTAGCTATAAAGATAATAATAAGGAAAACCTTTAGGTTCAGTCAGGAGTATTTCAGTATTATTATTGGACTTTGTTTATAAGAAGCTGATGATAGTAATGAAGCAGCAAGCAAGTAGTTATTATGAATAACTAAGAAAGAGTTTTTTATACAATGTGCGGTTAGCTATGGCATGATGAAATACAATAATTAGTAAGAGTAATGACTTTTGATAATAGCCAAAAATAAACTATGGTTATCAGCAATGAATACTATGTAATAATCAATTCTGTTATATAAAGTCAGTGGGCATCGAATTCGAATTAATCAAGTACTTCAAATCAACTCCTGCTATTCCCTCCCAATACACAATTTATCTATTGAGTTTGGGAGTAAACAAATTAATTATAACAAGTAATATCATAACTTCTCATAACCATAATAAGTACTGACTGTCATAAAACTGAACATCTCAGGCATTTGGTATGTTTATGCAGATGTAGTCATTATTTTTTAAAGTATGAAAAAGATTATCCATGGACCAACTGTGACATATCAATTAATAAAACAATCGGAGTTGTCTTTTAATGTTAACTAATATACTTTGATACTTAACTAGAGTTAGACTTCAAAAAGTCATAGAATAATTTCCTTCAAGAGGATTGTAATGTTCTTATTGTTACCAGCTCCAGTTGACATTTTCACTCTGTGAGCAGAGGTTACAAACAAAAACATTAATACATAACATAATGATCAATAATAATCGATCTCTTGACAGTAATTACAGATTATAAGCCAGACTAAAGTGTCTCTAAATACAAGACTACCTTACATGTGCCATCAGAACAATAACCGTCTACTTCAGAAATTACCACAGGAAATTCAAGGCGACTGCGGTTTTTTGTTCTTTCTTCAAAAGACCAAAGAAAGATGCTGAAAGCAGCATATGCTGCATAAGCGATTTGGTATTTCTTGTTTGTAACCTTTGTAAATTTCGTCTTGTATGAAAATGCATGGGTCAATTTGTAATAACGATTTAAAGGTAGACCATGGCTAAAGCATTGATTACAGGGTCCGTTCTGGACAAATCTTAAAGCTCAATGAATGTTAAAGCGAAGGTTCTCCTGTGGTTTACTTACTGTTTGCCCAGTAATTTCGTGACTTCTTCACATTTTGATGGCACGCTACACACCTGTTATAACACATAAGATCCTCCGCTCATACAACACATCTCTAAAAATATATATTTCAAGGTCCTTCGGCCATCCTTCCCCTTGAAATGTATCGGCTGAAAAGACAGATTATCCGTGGTTTCCGTTGGTACCTTAAGGTAGATCATCAAACTGAGCTATCCCCAGAGTGAAGACGAAGGGCGAAAAGGCTCAGATTTTTTTTTAAAACAGCCTCTAGCTCAAAATTGAAATAAGGAAAGAGGAAAGGTAGGCACGATGCCCAAGTTTCCTTATCTTTTCCTCATCTTCCTTCTTCGTGGTTGCATCCTACCATTCTCAAAGAAAAATGGATCCACATCTGCTGCACAGTACCATATACTACTACCTTACCCTTGTGTAAGATTTAACCTGTAAATGCATGATGCATCAAATTTAACAAAAGTAATTTGTGTGAAACACATGGTCTGCGGCCAGCGGTAAGACATAAGACCTTTACTGACAAATCAGTTCTATTCTTAGTGGTCTTTTGTGTACAAAATTGATGAACAATGATTGTAAATGGATCACCATCATTACTATCTTGGTTTCGTGCTTTTCCCTTTCTTGTTGTTATTATTGGCACAATTCTTCATTCGTTTTAGGTAAACAAAACGAAAGAAAGGGATTACACTGAATTACATAAATTCGTTATTAGTGCTTCTAAATTGCAAACAAAGTTGCCTTATCATGCACAATAATAGACGAGACAAAGACTTTTGTGCCTACACAAAAGAAAAGCCAGCCACAGAATAATTTGTGTGAAATGAAAGTTGAAGACATTTAAATCCAATCATGGGTGGCGGTAAGTTTATTAACACTTAAACAATCTCATTTATCACTCCCCGTGTATTATCGGCATTGTCACTGGAAATTGAACTAACCAAGAAGATAGAAGGGTTTGACATTCGTAATGTAGAAAATTTTAAAATTGAAGTTACCCAAAAATCGCCTCATTACTTAAGCAAAATTTGGTTTTGACCGGTCTGTAAGTACCAGCACCCGCAGGTTATGGAGTTTTCTGCAAAGTCAACGTTTTTCTTTGTTTTGTGCCATAAATATGACAAATTCTAAAATGGCAAACATTTGCTCAATCAAATTGTATAAATATTGATGGTTTTAATACTAAATTATTTATTTATATTTATAAGCGAACATGAAAGCTCTTATATTTTGTAATTTGCCGTAACTATTAAAATGCACCGTACTAAGCCATGATATTATAGATACTAAAATTAAAATAATGAAGAGTTTCAAGAGTTTTTTATGATTAAGATTTTTAAAGGAAAAAAGTTACGAAACAGGAGATTCCTGCAACTGTGATGTATTTTGTCCCTGAAAAGTAAAGTAACATAACAAGAAACTTGACAGGATAATGTTCCTACATAAAGGACATTTTTGTCTAACAAGAGCAAGTGATAGATATTTATTGAGAACTGAGAGTATAATAAACTACATAGAAGCAAAAAAAAACATTGATACATCTTTCACTGTGTAGGGTAGCACCTGCACCTACATATTACATGTACTGAAACGAGTTAACAATAAAGATGAACTATTCAACTATTATTTCCATATGGGGATTGTTAAGTTTCCATTATATTTTTGCTTGCTACATGCTTGCTACAAAATCAAAGTCTTAAGTTCAAGGGTGAAGGAAAGAACTTGAGAGAAAGAGAGAGTAGACAAGATTCCAGATCAAAACTGAGTTTAGCTCATCTAACATGTAATTCTTCCGACAGAAGAAATGGCTTTGCCAGAGTTAATTTGTAAAGGCGTGCATAAATAATTTTAAAAAGAAATTTGCTTCAAGCATAGCATCATTGATAAATTCGCTTCAATAGTTACTGCACGAATGACATTATTTTAGGGTGATTTCGTCAGTAATCATCGTCTTTGGAGAGCTACAGAACAACATTTTCATGTGTAGCAAAGTCCAAACTTATGTGTATAATAAAACTAGCTAGAATAGAACTTAACTAAACAGAATATTCATTTTCAGGTATACTCAATCAAAGACATTGTAAATGTAAGTCATTTTAATTGCAGAGTTATTATGAATAATGTTAACTTCAAGTCAATTCCTATCGTTTAAAACGGTAGGAAAGTTTCTACATTTCAAATAATTAAATACAGCAGATGCAGAACTAATTTAATTCTGCTTCTGATTTGAATTAAGAATTAATGGTTTATTATTTGAAGATCTACTACAGAACGGATTTGCATTTTCTTCCGATAAATGCAATTGATTTAGATGTGGTATTGTAATTACAAGATAAAGATGTATTTGGATTATGGTAAAACGGTCATTCGTTAAAATTCTGGGTATTTACTTAATTTTGCTTCCAATGCTTGTTATAGTTGCAATGTACACAAATCTCCATCCAGCGTATACAGACATTAAAATATGTATCTTGGAGCCAAAATTGTTCTAGCTGCTGCCACCAAAATATCTATTGAATTATTCCTTGCTTTTCAAACTCCTATAATTGTTAAGATTGCCACATTAAGAAGTGTAAATTATAAATAGTTTTATGCCACTGCAGAGTAATTCTGGTGGAAAAAGTAGCGGATCGTAAGAAATAAGATTCAACCAGGGAAAACGAAAGGTTCTGTAATTTTCCTTTTCATATAATTCAGGATTTGTAAGCTGAAACAACTCGTCATTCCTACTTCACTTGACATATTTAGTCGCACAGGAGGGTGAAAACGAGAGGGCACTTCGAACTTTTAGTTTAATTAAAAAGGTATACAGCAGATTCTGTGGAACGACGTAAGTTTTTATAGCAGGGAATATGAATCGGAGGACATGGCGGCAGCGATAAAGCGGAGAACGGAGAAAAGATGATAGAAATAGGGAGATGTGAATTAAAAAGAAGATGCAAGGAAGGAGCGAGATGTGTGCAAGGACGATGAGCATTCATTGTGATGAGCCAAGGAGCAGGAGGAGGTAATTACCCATCATCAAAATGAAATTAACTCAAAGAAAGAACATGAAAGAAGTTCAAAAAATGCATTGAAGCTGGTGGAAGGAAGGGGTAAGCAGAAGGAGCGAAAAACAAGTAGTCGGGAGCAGAAAAGTTTGAACCTAAAATAAGTTGATGATATGATGATATAATGAGCGTTATAAAAAATAAACGTCCGAAGACGAAAGAAGATGCACCCAAACGAATGCAACCAGCGAATCATTCTTCTGTTTCTTGTTCCGCTTTCAAATAATGCATCAACCGAAGAGCATAAAAAAATATTTTGACTATTTTTCTTGATGAAATTGAACTCGCCTCAGTTGAAAAATAATATGATATAAACCCCCGTCTTCTCATTTCCTTTCGTTCAGGGTTATTAAATAATCCTCTCAAAACTTAGGAAACTGAAGTGAAGTGAAATGAAGTCGCCTATTTTAAGATCGTTACCTCTCTTCATAACTTATTTTCTTTTTGTACTTTTTGTACTGCTAAATGTGCTCGCACTGGGTCTAGGTCTAACAACAAAAGTTTTGTGCCACTGTAAGAAATCGCTTCATTTTGGAAGTTGTTTGATGGGACGTTTTAAAAACGGTAAAATTGAAATAGAGAAAGCCGCTTTACGCGGTTTCTTCTCTTCGACCGCGACGCGACAGACGAATCCATTCATATCTTATCGTCTTCATTATTATCTCCATGTCAGACACATTTTGTCTCGCTTCTGGGTTTCCTTTTCCTTTGATGTGCCACTCAGCAGCGTAATTTCTTTCTTTAGGAACAGTAAAAATATTCAGTTTTATACTACCACTACCACATCAACCCTTCTATATTCAACCAACAATAGAGTCAACTAAAATGGAGGTTCTTAGCCATTATTACACGGTATTGTAAAACACGTAGGGTTGGTGGTTTAATTTTTGCAGGCTTCATCCAATTTACATATTTCGGAGCAAGCAAACCATCATTCTATTTTGCCTGAAGCAATTTAATTCGATTTTTCTTTTTCCAATAATGACACAATATTTGTTCGGTTTTTTGTTCAATGGCCAATTCGAATTAATTTAAGAACTATTATAGCCAGTTTGACTTTTCGATCCGGGAGAAAGACTGTGTATTTAATTATTTTGGTATAGTTCACAATTTCCATCTACTTAATCGGTTAAACTGACGTTATCTTACGATTCAATTTGCTCATCGCATTAGAGCGTGTGCCTAGAAATAAAATATACATTATGGTGTATACCTTGCTATGGTGTAGGTTATAAGTTCAAACTGGAATAACTGCAAAATCAAAACCTAAGTATGTTCAAATGCTATTTCTTCTGTTTAAAGGAAAAGGTGTGCTATTATAAATTATTTAAATGCAACAAAAAAGGTCTTATCGAAGTCCATCACGTCAACACGTGTCTAGGAACTTTCTTTTCTTGAAATCTCTTCATGCGAAAAAAGTTCTTGTAACCTTCCAAGCGCCGACATGGTATGTGACTAACGTATGCATCGAACGAATGAATCAACATTTTAAAAATAATTTTTACCTGCAAAACCTCATTTACGGCAGCTTGGAGTTCAATATTTTTCCGGTTGCTTCGACGAACGCTTGTTCAATTTTGTGCGTAGAATTGTGAGTTCAAAGTGCTCCGATGACAAAAGGTAACCAAATTTGGTGTGACTTGTTTAACAGTGCATGAAATTTCTTTATTGTCCTTCTTTGTCTAATACATGTTTTGTGTTAGTAGATATCTATCCGAATAAACCCAAGATCAGGATTGTATTTTCGCTCGAAAAGTAGTGATAGGATCCTTTTTGGTTCCTTTCTGACAATTTGTTGCAAGGAGTAGAAAGCTGACTTAAACTGAGTTTTAAAGTGATACTGATGACGAATGTTATAGTTTTTGTAACTCCTTGCGTCTTCAATATTTTTCTCATGCCTTATAATCATTAATCCAACTATATACATGTGCCTCATTCATTAGCTTCAATTTTGTTTGTAATCTATTTTGAAAATGTTTTCAACAAAAGGGTGGAA
>VYYJ01005072.1:0-11852 GCA_021029165.1 Cyphoderus albinus
GATTATGGATTGATGTACATAATTTTGGACTGTAATTTCCTCTCGTCTTGAATTTTGAAGCTTGGTTTAAATGACAGCAACCAAATCACAATGATTTCAAAAGAGCATCAACTTATTTTTCCATAAATTCGAGATACGATCTTAAACGTTGTGATTGCGTTCAAGTTATTTAGGTTACGTAACTTCCTTCCTTCTAGGCTTACTCTGATATGAATGTCCCTGTTATTGTACTTTGTACTCATTTTAAAACGCGAAAATTTCACAAATACTATCCAATGTTCGAGGGTATATTTAATTTTTTTCGAGAGTGACACCCAGTCATGCAGAGGATTGTAACAACGGTTGATCTATTTGTCTTGATTCCTATATAGCCCATTTAATATTAAAATGAAGTTTTTCACCCGTAGGCTCAAACAGATAATAAGTAATTTAAAATTCCAGCAAGGCACAATTTTCAGTGAAATACTTCTTGAGCTGTTAATTTTGTGTGCATTTAGTCTCGTTGGTGCATATCCTGGAGTTCACGTTGACGGTTATCGAGAATTGGAGGAACCCATTTATCCCTTTCAGCAGTACATACAAGTCCGGAAAACATATACGTAAGATATATACAGGCAATGTGACAATTAATTGATTATCAAATAAAGGCGAAAATATATTTTGATGTCGTCCATTTTGCAAAGCGTGGAACATGTTCCTGCGTATCATAATGACGCCCACTCAGCCAACAGTCCGCAACAATCGGCATCCACAAATGGAGGGGATCACTTAATTCCATTAGCGACACACTCAGGCAGCAGCGAGGATTATTATGAAGTTCCTCGGCTGAAGGAAGAAGTCAGCGACTACAAGAAACACGGTTATCGAGAATTGGAGGAACCCATTTATCCCTTTCAGCAGTACATACAAGTCCGGAAAACGTATACGTAAGATATATACAAGGCAATGTGACAATTAATTGATTATCAAATAAGGGTGAAAATATATTTATATTTTTTATCCATTTTGCAAAGCGTGGAACATGTTCCTGCGTATCATAATGGCGCCCACTCAGCCAACAGTCCTCAACAATCGGCATCTACAAATGGAGGGGATCACTTAATTCCATTAGCGACACACTCAGGCAGCAGCGAGGATTATTATGAAGTTCCTCGGCTGAAGGAAGAAGTCAGCGACTACAAGAAACAAGAAGTTTATGAGGAAAAAGGCTATGGAGATGCTGGGTACGATCATCGCGATTACCGTGAGAGAGGTCATGGAGATTACGACCACCATGAGCCAATTAGTGAACACAATGACTATCAAAGTGAACAAGATGGAGTCGGAAGTTCAACTTCTGTCGCATCTGCTTCTTCACCGTCATCCTCAGGAAAACGTGGCAAAACCCGCGAACAACGTCACCGTTCGCTGCACACGCCGGATGGCTCTTCCACAAAGATCTTGGAGTACATTGCAGCCACGCAACATGACAAGGACGCACAGGAAAAGGGAATCTACGCTGCAAGAGATAACATTTATTGTCCAGAAGTTATCGACTTTGACCTAAGTTCAAAGTCAATGGCCATGGGCCAAGGAGGGCGAGGAGCGAAACCGAGGTTGAAAGGATTAGGCTCAAAAATAAAATGCCTCAAAGAAAAATATTTTGGAAAGGAGCCGCTACCCAAAGCTGTTTTCGATGACCCAGCAGAATCTCGACAGTCTGTGATTCAAGTTCCTTCCTTTTCAAATTTCTATAAAGTAATGAGAGAAAATGTAGACTCGATGTCTTCGTTTCAAAATAGTAAACTACCAATATGAACTTATAGAAAATAATCATTGCCATACGTCATGATACAATAAGACATTTAATGTCGGCATTCCCATCTGGCGTCGTGGTCGGCGACTGTGTGACATGTGCAATTGTTTCATGATACGGTTCAACAACCGCCTGAGATCCGCTCTGAAATAACAAAAAGAAAACAATGTAAAAACTTAAATTACGAAACGAATGATATTAAAGTATCAAATAAAATTGTTTCACGAAGTAAAAGTTTTATGTATGTATCTCTGAACTTTTCTTTAATGGAGGTGCACAATTACGTAGAAGTCTATCGGTTTTCACGATACTCGCCACGAATTCTTCGTCCCACTTTCACTGAATTTTCCTGACTTTGTTTTTATTGGCTAAAAACATGACGCATTGTTTGCCTTGCAAATTATATAATGCATAAGTTAGAGTGTTAACATTTTTGAAGTATGATGATGAATGAATAAAATATGAGAATCCACTAGTGGTGGTGAAATAATTAAAGTATTGATTTCCAATTCAAATAAATAATTGATGATGACAACACGAAAGAATGTCATGTCTTGCAGCAGCAAATATAATTTACTACCAGCAAATGCGTAAGCAATATTTTACTTGTAAACAGTTAACAGTTACAATTACTTATTGCAATTACAGACAGGATCAACAGTAATGCAATAATGAAACGAAAAAGAAAGAATGACAAAAACTTGACCGCAAGCAAGGCAAAGGTGTCGAAGTCGAGGTGGATGGATGGACGCACATAAATTTGTGAGAGGGCATAGGGCGCAAAGTGCACCGTAACAGAGCGTACTAAAGGTAACATCGGTTCACCTCTCCTTTGACTTTGCCAAAGCGCAGAAGAGTGCCATTAACCCCTTCGCTTCCCCCTTTCATCTTTGTACAGCAATTGTCTTTACTAAAGCTATAATATTTACACTACACCGGGAAACACTTATATAATCATAATGTAATCTAATAAATGGCAATAAAAATGCATAGCACTTTTTACTGCATGTACGAATACCAAATTTCCTTTCTGTCCATTTCGTACATAATAATAATCTAAGTACACGATCATCTCATCTCGATGTGATCTCATCTTGAATCTTTCGATCTTTGATAACCCCACCAGTAACAAAGTTTAACTGGCTACAACAAACAACGTGGCCTACTGTCACCAGTTACTAGTTATTCTTCTTACTACGCATTTAATGACAACTCTTCAATAGCAAAGAACGAGGAAAAAGGAACTGCGTACACACAAAATTCGTTTTCGTCCATCCTTGCCATTTATCATTTTTCAAAATGAAGCTCTCAGCGTTTCATTACCTATTCAAAACCAACATCATGCGTGTAACAAACAACGTTCAATTACTTGCCGTGTCCATTACATTAGACGATAATGGTTGTTTTTCTGCGATGATGAGGATGATGCCGTTGCCTTTTCCCTAATTTTATTTATGCAAATTGCCCTGAAAAAGGAAGAGAGTTTAAAAGACCAAAAGTGAAACAAACGCATCTTCTGACCATATGAAATGAAAATGAATCTATGCAGGACGCTAGCCATATTTCTGCATAAATTACTTTTGAAAACTCATTAAAAATGGCAATATTAAGTCAAACTAAAACAAAAATAGTTTTCAATAGGAAGAAAGCGATAAATAGTTTCAAATTGCTTCTCAGAAAATCCCCATTTATGAGAAAACTCTAAACAACTGCATTTTTGTAAATTAACGTTCCATTATTTACATTTTTGATGTCCTGTCAATTTGTCATAAATTTTATGGTGTTATGTGGCATATTTATGACAGCAGTGCCATTTTTTATATCCGATAGAGGAAGTGCATATCGTGACCGACCAGAGTAGACCAATGTGGCACTAATGTTCCCTTCATAAATGCTGTACAATGGTGATAAAATTTGGTTAGAAATAATTGTTCTAAAAATCCAACTTCATATCTAAGTAGATATTGCATCATTCTAACTTTTCGTCCCGTTTAGTTGTCAAATTTACAGGACTTCCTTCCTTCCTTCCTTCTTTGACCGCTCAGTTCAGATCCATTCATCAATTGATACGAGATCTGACCAAACGAGTTTTTCGGTTCTTTTTTCCCCACTATTAATTTATCTAGAACAACCAAAAACGTACTGCATGTTCCCTTTCACTCTTCTGCAATGCAACAATGTTGCTAGCTGTGGTTTTAGCCTATTATAATAATAACAAAACTAGAAATATCTGTAACAAAATGAGTAAATAATCATGCAATCAGATTGATCACAAATTGCCTAAGTGTGCACAAAACCGACTGTCGTCCATTACTTTACTTATGTATGTGTAGTGATGCTCGCTCGTGTAATCTGGTCACGGAACGATGTGACTACATGAAAAAATATTAATATTCCTATTTAATTCAGTCTACTTTTATTTTCCACAAATGACTGTAAAACATGGTCGTAAAATGCATCAAATTTTGTAGCCACATTCACATTTGCGATCGTATCGTACGGATATTGAAGACCATTTTGTTTGTGCACTGATTTGTGTCCACTTTGTATTTTAAGTCCGCTCCATTCTCGCTTTTAAAAGTTCACTTCATGTCATGCCATACACAAGTTGCACTTAGATCGAACTCGCCTTATCGTTGATGATAACCACTTTGATAAATGATAAATTTTTATCATCGTGCAGAGACTCACAAAAAATCGAGACGTGATGCTTCGTTTGGAGCGTTACGTTTTCGTTACAGCGTTTGCCTTAAAAGGCTAATAGACGTGTTTTGGTGTACTCGCCACATTTTATTAAAAATCATGCTTCTGTGCTTTTCTGTCCTCCTCAGTCCTCAGGGAAGAAAATCATCTCGCTCGAGCCCAACCCAGAGACAAGACATATTTATTTTTGGTTTTCGAGGAGTAAATACGTGCAAAATGGTGATGTGTGATATGTAATCACAATAAAAACAAATGCGTTCTTGTAGTAAGTAATGTAATATGAAATGATTCAATTTGCCATATATTAGGTATTTCACTTTTTAAACAATAAACCTGTTCTTGAAAGAACAGGATTGCACGTTGTTTGTGTGCGGAAGTGCGGATATGGTTGTTTGTGTGCAAGGCTAATGTAATTTTAATAAACAAGCTAAATTGAATTCTGCAAATCTCAATGAATTTCTCCGACAATTGTTGCTGTTATGTCATGTCTGTTAAATGTATATTATAGGTATTATGCTTTGTTGTTTATGTACTTTGAATTTTACATTTTTTAAAAAAGAAAACGGTTATTTCATTTTTATTCATTTTTTCTCGATTGTGTTAAAGCAGATCCGAGCTCCTTTTTTGTACAACTCGTTAATTACCGTCTTTTAATATTAATCTTTTGTAGCTTTTTTCTTTCAAAAATCAAAATTGATTCACATCTGACTTGTTTTCATTTTAAATGGCAAAGGTACCAATTTTTTGGGGGTCAGATTATATCTCAAAAGTTTCAAAATCATTAACTCAATATCAACCTTATTTTAACGCTTATAAGCTTCGTACTTTGAGCACCAGCTAAAAAATCATTTTCTCGTTTTTGACATATAAATTCTCGACGTACCAACAAACATTAATTAATTATTGAGCACATCTGGAGTAACAAAACGCTTATAAGACAAAAAATAATAATCCAGCGACAATAATAAATTTTCCAAAAATACAGTTAACAGGGTAAGATAACAAAAAGCGTTTTAGACTGGAAAAATTCATCTATCTCTCTCTCAGACAAAATTCATGCACACATTCATTCCATTGACTCATTCAAGCATTCACACTCACACGCAAGCATACAGGCATCCCGTATAAAAATATTTGTTACAGTGGGAAATTACCATAATCTTACAGACACGGAGTATTTATCTAAATACAAAAATAAACTATGTGTCAGTAATGGATTTATCGAGACCATCCCTTGGGCTGCTGAATCGAAGCGTGGAGACGGAGACCTCCCTTGAGTCCGAACTTGATGCGGGGAAGAACTGGGATTGGAATACTGAACTTTAAATATCTGACTTTTGGAGCCCATCCCCATCCGGAGGAGGCAGCTGGGGCCCACCCAACGGAAATGAGGGGTTTGCTGCTGCCGCTGCTTCCCCAGCCGCTTCCCAAAGCGAGGAGATCACCAATTCGCGGCTGAGCTACGGCAACTGGCAACTGTTCTACGGCTACGGGGGATACGACTTGCTGAGCGTTTACGATCTCCACCTCTTCTGGATAAGGAAGTGCGACGGCGACCGCCAGCACAGCGGCCAAGACCTGTGTGACAGACAGACAAAAAATTCTCTTGTCAACACAAAAACTTATATAAGAGCACTTTTATGCGATCGTGACGCATGATGGAGTCACAACAAAATTCAATCTCGATCCTTTCATTTGTGACAGGGAGGACGTTTTAAGGTTAATATGAGTATTAGAGTTCACAAAAACCGGAAGTGCACGAGTTAACACAACTGTAACACTCAATCACGAATTTTCGAATTTGACATTCTTCAAAAGTCACTTTAAATATTTAATCATGAGACAAACGATTTTAATTTTCAATCAAATTTTTGAAACACAAATCGCTCTGAATTTCTGAGATCAATGAGCTGTATAAAAAGTGCAGCTGAACAAAATTGAGGATTCAAAGATAGAAACTGCAGATTTGATTTTTATGAGTATTTTTTCGCTTACCAAGGCTTTGGCAACCATTGTGAAGTTAAAAATTATTTTCAGTTCCTACTGCACTCGTGACTCCTCAAAAGATTTTCGAGAAGCTCACTTCTCAAAAACTGAGAGAAAAATCTGAATATGTTTTTGAAATTGACAACTTTATTGCTCCTTTCCACTTTTCCAATTAGATGCGTGTGACACAAAGATGATGTGCAGAATGAAATGATAAGAATTCCTCAGACGGCTTATATAGTTCGATGAAATTTTGGCACATTTCTGCAAAACTTTATAGGAATCTTTTAAATGTGTTATACAATACAATTGATTTTTCCTTTGTTCGCAGTACATAACTCATTTAAAATAAAAAAAGGTTTCAAAGGGGAAGTTCTTTCAAAAGTGTGTACTGTTCTGTATTTTCCGCGCACATGCGCGACATGCATGATGACCCAATGTAGGCTGACGATGATAGTCGTAACGTAACACAATCATGGCGCGCTGATGTATTGAATTGGCGATAATATTACAAGAAACCAATATTAAAAATGTTTAAAAATGTAATACATTCTCGATAACGCACACACAGGGCACAATGCATACCTACAAGGAACGGTTAGTTACATGATAACAATAACGCTAACGTTTGACATTACGCACACACGACGGAGTATGAATGAAAATATGTAACAATGTAATTGTGGTCACATCAATGAATTGAACACAGGGAAATGAAATGAGCCGCTTATTTACAAGAGAAGGAAACGTAGGCATCATCATCAGCAACGTCAAATGAAAGCAAAAGGCAAGTAAAGTCAACCTGCCCTTGGTCACATGACATGAGAGGTGCCCCTTCAGTACAGTCCCATTTTCACTCGTTTACAATCTCGTTGGCGGTGAATGGATTTAGGAAGGCATTTTTAATTTTTAACGAGAATCCTCCTCAAATACGCACTATATAATTATTGTTATATCATCCGCAAAATACGTAATACTTTGAGAGAAGAAAAAAAGTAATCAAAGCAGGCAGGGTTGTATTTAAAGTGTTAGGTAATATGAAGTGGATTGGACAACCGGCAGCAACTGCTGCTGATGTTGGGGCAATGGATGATTTTATGATAACTAACATGAAAATGAAAGAAACAGGCCCTGTGAGTTTATTTAGTAAATGCATACAATGATTATTAATGTTTGCATGCATTATTGACGTCTTTTCCTGTCTGGGAAGCCAGCGTGCGCGACTTGACTTGCGTTGACTTGAGGACAGTAAAGGGGCTACTCTTCTTGCTTGCTTGAGTTAGTGTGGTCAGTCAGGGCACCGTCATTATCACCATCGCCATCATCATCTTCCTTCATCACAAAAAATTGCAAAAACGGCGTAGAATGAGAGGGGGCTGCCTGCACCGCTGCATACTTCTTTATACACACTTCCGGTTCTTCTGTAGTTACTTATTTACAATTAAAATTATCCATTGGTCTTATTATTTTACTTGCATCACCACTCTGCATTATTTCACTAACTCAGCCCTGCCGCGTGCCCATGTTATGTTTCGTTGGTAGGTAGACCATTTTTAGGTATGCCACCAGTTGCGTTTAGTTTAGATTGCTGTTATATCATCACATTTTTTTAACTTCAACTAAGAAAAAATCGAAAGCGGATGGATAGGTAGGTTCGTTCTTGTTCTCTTAGCTTTTTTGTAATCTTCGACTAGCTGCATGAAGATGGTGACGATATTGGTCAGGCCGGTTTAGGTAAGATTACCTGTTGATTTGATTACCTACCAATTTTATTCTTTTGGCTTCTAACGGATCACACTACACAATATTTTGCATGCATATTGATGACGATGTCGTTGATGAAGGGGTGTAAAGGCAAATGAGCCGGTTTTCTGGTGCGAGCAAAATTCCCAATTGATTCGTGATCCTTTCCTGACTCACTTTGTGTCAATCTCCGTTTATTCCACTTCCATCTTTCTCAATTTTTTCCCTCTTGCCCATTCATTTTTATTAGTTCTTTTCGCTTCTAGTCTACTTCTTCATTCATCCACTACTCATTAATCAACGGTAGTAAATAATTGTTGTATGAAGTAATAATAATTTCGCTTTTGGTATTGTCAATTTTTTCGTGGCTTTGGGTTCGTTTTCATTAGATTCGTTGTCCAAACACTAAACACATTTTATATAATTTTTTATTATCAAGATTACACTTTACTCTATGTCGTTTGCTACTGTTTAACTGTTTAACATGTGATGTGGTAATAGGATGTGGGTCTGGCGGAGCCGGTTGTAGAAAATGATTAAAAAAGACAATAGGTCACTTATGCGATTTATGGTAATCGCAATCAGTGACTAGTTAGTTTAGTTAGTGAGTGTTGTCTGCATTAGCATAAATGCAACATTTTTAGCGTTTTTCCCCTCTAGCAGAAGAAGGTAAAAAATGTAGCAATAAAACGGCAATTATTTGAAATGCTCATTTGCAAACCTATATAATGTAATCACCTAATCACCTATTAACTGTAATAATTCAACTGTTACAAGCAGGAATTATAGATTGAAAATTCTGTAACTAAAATGTCGTAGGGTTAACAACATGTTACGCGGTAGCAGTGGATCACAAGAAAATCACTTGCGCTGTGTCCTTTTTTTCAATTGATGGTCTAATAAGATAAGCAAAATATTTTTTAAGCGGATTACGCCTTTTTAGGAGAAATTAATTACGCGCTGATAATGATGAGACTTACGGAATAAGGAATTATGCCGTGTTGACGTTTTGTTTTAAGGAAACGAAAATGATTTAATCTGGTAAAGGATTCGGAAGACGAAAATTGATGCAAACGGCAATCATTTCATATTCAAGTTTTATCGCTAATAAATACAAAAAGATGTGGCCAAAAGGCAGCAATTGCTGCAGGTGTTTCCGCTTTATTTGCCAATGCCTTACCTGCATTGACCGTTGTTGACTCCCAAAGTTAGTTACTGCAACTAAGATGATGTGATCACTTGTGCTATTTTTTTCTACTGCATTGTATTAATAGCGATTAAAAAGTAAAGTGTTACACACTAAATGGACATTTATCATCTGAGAGTGAGTTGGCACATGCCCAGCCATCGAAATAAATAAATAATCGCTGCAAATTTATGGGAAAACTTCCTTCCCCACCACTACCGTTTCAGATTTCCACAAAAACAATGTCGATTCAGCACGCACCATTCTTTGGTTACAGCAAAACTAGAGCTCTAGCCACTTCTAAATTGTATTGTTCAGAAGTGATATAATAAAGTAATAGATGGTGATAACGACAAATAATGACAATCACTATAATGCAGAGTAAAGTAATGTAATACGTAATTAGCCACAGTGACAGATTTTTGTGCAAAAGCATTTCTGCATCTCCTTTGTTCTACTATAAAGTTGTGCTAATAAACGCTAACACACATTTTTAATGCAGGTTTGTACCATGTGCGGTTTTACTTGGGTTTGTTAATTATATGCACACTCATTAGTATTATTGTTTGTTTCCGTTCACTCGACTCGACTCCTCCATCTGACCCATTGATTTCGACATCGTTTTATTTAATGCGGATTAAATACAATTGTAAGTATCGACTTGTCTGCTTAAGCATGCGATGTTCAATTAATTTGAAACATGATATTAAAAATGGCGGCAGTAGCAGCAGCGGTGGGTGCTTTGTTCATATTAATTTTAATTAGGCGTCATTTTGTCTCACACGAACATACTCCAACCAACTGATCTAGTTTTGCTTCATTTAATTTATTTCACGCACTCGTACTTATAGGTACACATACCGAGAGACAACGTTACAATTGCAAAATTCCTTGCACGGTCTTCATTTAATATCACCTGAAAAAAGTAACGCCACTGCCACTAAACTACCTACGCAATTTTGTGTGTTGCAGGTCATGTCATCATCAAGAATCATTGATGGCAATAAAAGCCAACTTCTCCTTATCGATAGTTCTTTCGCATGAAAGATTTCATGTTTTCAGAAAAACTGCACCAGTTTTGGTTGAAGGTACGCTCTTTGAAACCATTCTCATCATCGTGATTATTAATGTAATTAGTCTTGCCTAATGTGGTGACGACGATGAAGTTGATAATGATATGATACGGTGATGTTGACTGTTTGGTTTTTTACTGAAAGACAAAAACCTCTAGAATAACCAATAAGCAAATGTGCACATTTTTTTGTCATTCGCGTCAAACATTATCGTTGTTATGAATGAGCTTCAGCTACTCGATTGACATGACAGTTAGTTGGCGATGGTGATGATAATGATTGTTTTGTGGGAAGGAAGTTTCCTAGATTCACTTTTTACGACTTCTTTTAAGGTGGTTGAGCTGCTTGCTACTATCGCCTTCTCGCACAATTTCTTTTAGTGACAGTGAGGAGGAAAAAGGAGCGTGAAACAATCTTAATTTGAGATGGGTTAATGTAGATTCAAAAAAGTGAGCATATATCACTGTTTTGTATTGTTGACATTATTTTTTATAAACGCGTGCTAGTTTGCAATTTGACCCTTTTTCACTTTATTTATTTGATTTTAATGCCGCCACTCTTAATAGAGCCGCAGCGTGATGCCTTTTTTACTTGATTTTGCATCAGGCGTTTGGCGTTTCAATCGTTGTCTATTTTTTTTTGTAGAGGAGCCAAACGCCTTTCTTCCATGTGTGCGTCTAGTCTGGTCTACATTTGCATTAAGAACATTATTTATCTAATGGCGTCAGATGATAACCCCGTTTGACCAATGGCCAACGCATTCTTGTAACAAGTTGCTTTTTATCGAGTATCGATAAGTTCACCAATGACCACCTGTTTCACACAGACACTTTATAAAAAATTGGGAAATGCCAAGATTATTATGTATGAAAAAAAATTATTACGTTCCGATGAGATCACACGAAGATTAATTGCATTGCACTAACTGAGTAATTAGAATTTAGAAACACTACAACTGAATTAAATTGAAAAGTAATTCGCTGTTGAAATGAAAACGTTTTCGTGAATCGTGTTCAGAATGAATTTGTCAACAAAGCGGAACATGATACAAATATGGGGTGACGCTGTCCCAGTTTTTTACCTTTAGCTGATGACTGACTGACTTCTAAGATGCATAATGATAACCGGTGAGACGTTACAGACGTTGTATTATGTCATCGCATGTCAATGTATCGATTCCCTTTAGAGGAGTAGACTAGTTTTTTCCTTCACTACCGGTCAAACATTTCTGATTGAGGCTGATTGACCGCTGGTTGACTGACTGACACTGCCACAATAAAATTATTATTATTAAAGATTTTTCTTGGTGACATGATTTTCATTGGGCAATTCGTCTGGCTATAGTGAAAAATGGACAATGGGAAAT
>VYYJ01005073.1:0-11849 GCA_021029165.1 Cyphoderus albinus
ACCAAGGGGATGGTTCCAAGGTTCGTTCTGGAGCAGCTTCTGGCTGCAATGCCCAACCTCCGGGAACTGGAACTCGAACAGTATCGCACTGGACGGGAGATTTTTCAAGCAAACGATAATTTTGCAAGAGCAATTATAAGGGCACTGGGCGCCAATTTTCAACGGTTATCGAACCAGCTGCCGGATGTCGCCATCCTGGTGGAACCTCCCTTGGGCAGGGCGTTGTTCGAGAGGCTCCGAATCCTCAAGCTCCAAGGGGTCCAATTTTTAGTCTGGGACGTGAGGAAATTGAGAAGCTGCCGAAACCTGAAGAAGCTTCATCTGGAAATTCCTCCGAGCCGCCGCCATTCGTTTTTCGGCGTGCAGTCCAAGGATCTGCTGGACCTCGTGGCTAGTCTGAGGAAGCTGAATTATATAAAGGTCAGCAAGGTCCAGTTTCCACAAGGTCGAAACAATCGTGTGTTGTACCTAACGCACATACACGCTTTGTTGGAAATTGGAACTTTAGTTCACAATTGCTTCTGCATTGAATGAAGATTTATAAATATTTAATGGATAACTTAAATAAATATTCGCTCAATTTAATAACGTAGCATGATGCTTTAAAATGTAAAAAATGTCAGTTTTATTAATACAATTTATTAAAGTATGAAACAAAAGCAATTTTTCACGAGTCGTTCTTCGCGTGTTCTTAATTACATTAGACAATTAATTTTATTTTGCTTTTCGTTAACTAATTCATTAGTAAGCAATAAATTTTGCATTTTTGCAACAGATGAGATTTGAAAGAAATTTTGTGTTTGGTCATGGTCATGGCGCTTTTCCAGTCTAGAAAAAACTTGATGTCAAAATCAGGGATCGGTGACGAAACGATCGAGTAGAAGCGGAAGAGTGACGCCCACAAAAACCCAGACGCTTTCTGGACATAGACGTGGACCTGAGTTTTCATCTTCATCATTGCAGTAATCAGAGTCGCAGGAGCAGGCTTCAACGTGGTCAAACTCGGTTTCTTCTCTGCCCTCGCGTCCCTCAGCCTCTGCATCTGACAGTGTGTCATGAAGAATAAAGGAAAATAAAATATTATTTAAAATGTAGATATTTTAAAAAAAGTTTGATTTTAATGAAATAATTAGCAAACTTACTATTGCTGAGGTCACCCAAACTGAAACCAGAGGAATCTGCTTTTAGCTTCTCGGGGCTGAGGGCTTCCATTTCATTTCCCATCTCCGCCGATCTCTGTCCATTTTTGTACTTCTCGTCACCTAATTTTTTTACAGCGAGACAAAATCTATCAAATCAACTGGATTAATTACCACTTAAGCCAATTAAAATTAAAATTATCAAAAATATCCATTGTCTTATTAATTACTTACATTTATCCCACACTCCAGTAGAAGTCTCGAATTTTTCCTTTGTGAACCTCCGAGACTCCAAGAGTGGAAGTTTTGCATAACATTTTCGCTCCTCGGGGTCTTCCGGTATTCGGCCGCACCTCCTTTGAACTCTGACAATATCTTTGCCTCTGAGTAAGATGACTGTGTTGCAGTAGACCTTCATGCCCTCCTGGTCAGCATAACAGTTCTTCTTTAGTAGCCCCTTGTTGTAATCCTCTGCGGGATTGAGACATGGCTCGGTTTCGGGAAAATCTTTATCGTAGTTACACTTGAAACAATAAAGGGCGTTCGCAGGAGAAATCTGGATAAACAAAGTAATAATGAAAAAGCAAGTGAAAAACGCCAGAACCAAGGGACTCCACCTCCACATTCTGAGTGTACATAAATTAATTAATTAATTTGGACATTAATTTTAATTTTTAATTTAATTATTTGAGTGAAAACCAAGCTAAAAAAATAATTTTGAATGGTTCCAGTTGAGAAATGTGAAAATCCCTTTGCCTCAGAATCTTTATTTTAATTAAGAGTTTATTTCAGCTTCTCTCGTTTCCATGATCTGACAAAAGCTGCGAATTTTGAATCGAAATTCCTGCTGCTCTCTGTCAGGCTTTGTTCGGGGTGGAGTTGATTTTCCGCCCAAGATTAAAATGAATACGGAACGGAAAGCAAATATTTAGCCGAGAGATCAGAACAGTATCAACACATCATAATTATCATATGTGTATTAGTTAAAAGTCATCCAGAAACAATTCGTCAACTCAGTCGAATACTTTTGTTGCAGGTTATTAAAGTGATGATGAAATAATGTCAAGAAATTAATTAGTTAATTCACCACTTAACAGAATTAATTAAAAACTCAATGACAAGATTCTAATTAATTAATTAATTCTTCCTCTGACAGGTGCGAATCTGTGATTAATATTTATTTTAAATTTCTCATTTTGTCTAAAATAGCACAATGAAAGAGTGATTTATTGCAAGGTATAGGGAAAGAATGAAATTTTGCCTTTGGTTATGGTCATGGTGCCTTTCCAGTTGTAGTTTAGAAGAAAATGGATACAAAATGAGGCATCGACAAATTAACAAACTAGTAGAATCGGAAAAGCGATTTTGGCGATGCAAGCTCACCCTAATTCACCCTAACTTAATCCTGGCGGAGATTGAATAACAATCGTTATTGAAGCACCTTAAATAACAATGATTATTTTAATTATCGAACTCGTTACTCCGTTGATATCACACCGAAGCTATTTGCAACTATTTAACTATTTAATATCAACATCACGCTTCATAATCATCCATGCATTAGTTAAAAGTCATCTAGAATCAATTCATCAATTCATTGGTGTTTACTTGCTACAGGTTAATAAGGTCATGATGAATTAATCTCGAGAGAAATGTCTAACATAAACTTACATTAGCAGAATAATAATTGTTTAAAGCACGGATATTAATTTGACGTTAATTACGAAATAAAAGTTGAGGAATTTTGCTGTGGAGGAATGTGAGGTACAAAATAAAGCAGCGATTTATTTCCCATTTTCCCCTCCGAATCTGACCTGTGCAGAAAGTGACTAATAACAGTGAAAATGTAAAATAAATAATTTAACCGTGTGAGTGATTGATATTCATGATGTATAATTGTTTAATTAATTGATTCGCCACTTCACTAAAATGAATTTAAAAAACTGAAGCAAAGATTGAAGTTGGTTGTGCTTGTTGAAAAAAAATTATATTTCACTGGAATTGATAATTTAAATATTCTCAGAATTTAAGAAATTTAAGAAAGGAAATTTTGCTTTTGGTCATGATCATGGCGCTTTTCCAGTCATAGTCTAGAAGAAATTCAGGAGTGTCCAAATCAGAAATCGTTGACGAAACGAACGAATAGAAGCGGAAGAGTGACGCCCACAAAAATCCAGACGATTCCACCTGCACCTGGACCTGTGTTTTCATCATTGCAGTAATCAGAGTCGCAGGAGCAGGCCTCAACTCGGTCATAATCCTCCCATCTTCTACCCTTACCCTCAACACCTGGCACAGTAATAAAGAAAAAAATAGTGTATGATCCTTAAACCAGAAGCGAATTTAATTATAATATAAATTGTGGGTAAACGTACTACTACTATTGGTGAGGTCACCGAAACCAAAGGAATCTGCTTTCACTTCATCGGAGTTCGAGTTCGGTGCTTCGGTTTCACTGCCAATCTCTGAGGATCTCTGACCATTCTTATTTTGTTCCTGGCCTAATTTTATTTAGGGCGAGACGAAATATCGATTAGTTAATTATTATTGCTCACAATCAGTGAATTCAATTTATGCAGAATATTCATTCTCTTACTTACATTTGTCCCAGACTTCCTCAGATGCTTCAAATTCGGTTCTTGTGAACTTCTCACAGGTTAAGAATGGAAATTTCACAGTCTCAAAAAAGCATTGTCTCTTCTCTGGATCTTCTGGTATTTGGCCGCACCTCCTTTGAACTCGGAGAATATCTTTGCCTTTATTTAAGATGACTGAGGCACAGTAAACCTTCATACCCTCCCGGGCAGGAACATATTTTTTGTAGCCACTTATCCTGCTTTCTGGGTTTGCGACATGGCTCCGCGTCTGAATTATCTTTTAGGTAGTAAACACTTGAAACAGTAAAGGGCGTTCGCAGCAGGAATCTGGACGAACAAATTGCTGCAGCAAATGAAAAACGCCAGAACAAGGGGACTCCGCATTTTGGATGGAAAACAAGATGAGTTTGAGTATAAATTGGAAAATTAATTTTAATTGAATTATTTGAGCAAAACAAGCTGAAAGAATGCATTTAAATGGTTCCAGTTGAGGAATGTGAAAATCTCTTTGCTGCAAAATCTTTATTTGAGCTTCTCTCGTTTCCATGATCTGACAAAAGCTGTGAATTTAGTGAAGTCTGGAAAAGTTTTGCTTGGAAATTCCTTCTACTAGCTTTTTCTTGTCTAAAATAGTAGAATTAAAAAGTGATTTATGCTTTAAATTCCAAGAGATGAGATTTGAAAGTTTTGCCTTTGGTCATGGTCATGGCGCTTTTCCAGTAAAAGAAAATGACTACAAAATCAAGAATCGGTGACGAAACGAACGAGTAGAAGCGGAAGAGTGACGCCCACAAAACTCCAAAAGCTTCCGCCCGGACATGGATGTGGACCAGAGTTGTGAATATTGCAGTGATCAGAGTCGCAGGTGCACACGTCAACTCGGTCCCAGTCGTATCCTTCCTCTTGACTTACCTCAGCCTCTACAGTGAGTCATGACATGACGAACGAAACAAAATAACTTTTTATAGTTTATTCTTAAAGAAGTTTTAACTAATAGAAAAAGTTTAATTAAATAGGAAATTCTTATTAAGAATAAAAGTGAAACGTACTGCTACTCCTGCTGAGGTCACTGAAACTGAAACCAGATGAATCTGCTTTCGCTTCCCCTGGGTTGATGGTTTCCACTTCATTCATTCTCTGCTCAATTTTAGTCTTGACTGCCACCTAATTGGATTTAAATATCGACTATCAATTAAATATCTCCTTGATCATTTACAATCAAATATACAAAATATTCATTCTCTTACTTACATATGTGCCACTCTGAAAAACTGCCGTAATATTCGTCTTTTGTAAACTTGGTACAAGTTAAGTATGGAAGTTTATAATAGCATTTTCTCTCCTCTAGATCCGGCATCGAGAAGCAATTCCTTGAAATTTCTAGTACTTCACCATTTGCTTGAAGGAAAACGGCTGAGATACAAGTGGCCGTCGTACCCTTCTTAGGATGACATTTTGATTTATCCGCTCCTGCCCCCACATTGTCCACTTTTGGATTGAGACATGACTATGGGGTGTAAATGTTTATGGTACTCACAATTGAAACAGTAAAGGGCGTTCACAGTTTCAATTTGAAAGAACAAAGTACTGGAGCAAATAAAAAACGCCAGAACATAGGGACTCCACATCGCGAATGAAAGGCAGGATGAGGTTGGATTTCGAGAGTGAAATGGCTTTAATATAATTATCTGAAAGAATGATCCTAAATGGTTTGAGTTTAGTTGAGAAATGTGAAAATGTTTAAAAGCCTTACAATTTTTATTTTAATGAAGAGTTTCGTTTTTCTTTCTCTCGTTTCCATGAGCAGACAAACGCTGCGAATTGCCGATATGAAAAAGCTTCACCTGGAAATTCCGCCAGGTATTTGCCACTATTTTTTGGGGAGGGGGTGAAGTCTGATGAAGCTCAAGAGTCAAGATGAAAGTCAAAATCAGATTATTACGAATTTGAAAACAATGACAAAAATACACGTATTTTTAAATTATTGTGAAGAAAGATTTAAATTTTTTTTTTTTCAAACAAAGCTTAACTTGCATCATAATAAGCAATTTTATTGTGAGAAATGCGAGAAAATAATAAAAAGGTTTTCTCTTTCTCTGCCAAAATTGTGCGACTTATACAAAGATGACTTTGGGTATTTATTAAAATTAATTTATGTATTAGTTAAAAGCCATCCAGATCAAAACATGAACGTAGTCACTCTATTAATTTTCCAGATAGTTGAAAACTGATGGATGTAACGGTAATAATTTTGGAAAGAATTTATATATTTAGCAAATCATGATAGTAAATTCATTCACAGTACCTTAAAAAGCAACATGAATCTTAGTTGTGTGTGTAGAAGATTACTAGTAACGGTACATGAAATAAAACGCATATCCAACACAAAAAGGGCAATAATAACTCAATCCATTCGCATTTATTCTTAATAAATTTATTTTGTACGTGGCGTACTAAAGTAAAAAAAAATTCCTCCATCACAATCACTGAGATGATCAATGATCATAACGGTAGTAATATTTTGCGGACACTTTGTTCAGTTTCTTAGGTTGACGCATCTTTCTCTCCCAGAGAAAAAAAAGTTTTCAAAGACCAATATTAATTCGATTCAAAACTGCATTAAACATTCTAACATTAAAACATTTTGAAGGTTTTATCCATGCTTTTTATATCACCAAATCTAATGTAAGTCCTAATTAATATGTTATTATTTAGTTTAACGATTTTAAACTTTGAACACTGCAACATAAATTTTTAGAGAAATTATATACAAACATAAAGAATTAATTTGACAAAGGCTGTGCATTTTAAATATCCTTGAATCTGGTTTAAATTAATAGCTATGTATTTTAATAATGTTAACCATTAAAATCCTTTTAAATTTTCATGTTAAAAGTTATTTATACAGAATATTATATAATTAATATTTAAGCATAATAATATAATAGATTTTAATTTATTTATACTAAATAATCATCAAATTAATTCAAATCATTAATCATTGCTATCAGATTTTAATCCTTTAGAAAGTTCAGCTTTTCGGCATGGTCATGTCGGCTTTTCCAGCCTTCATCATTACCAATTGCATTAGTTAGAAGTCATATATCTTAACACATCAACGTAGCGGTTCATTTGATGTTACAGGTCAGGTGAAAAAAGTGGTCTAATATATCAATAATATTGTATAGAATTTAATTCTTACCAATTCATAAGTACATTTGATTAGCATTTTATCCAAGACGCAAAATATTAATTAGTACTTCCAATTTCAAGTAATGTGTATTGGTACAACGTGTACCGTACAAGAAATAAAAATAAATGGCACGCCCAACATTAATGTTAGAACTTCTAACTTAGGAAGTGCAATAACTCAAACCATCGCATTTTTTCCTTTTCATTTATCCTTCAGAAACTTAATTTTCTACGTAGCATAGTGAAGGACAAAACATCTCTATCACTCTCATTGATATGATCATGATCATCATAGTGGTGTATTTAATCGAACTTTTGCGGACACTTTCGCCAGTTTCTTAGGTTGATGCATTTTCTCTCCCAGAGAAAAGAATAAAATTGTTTTCAAACACCAATATTAATTTGATTACGAAACCTGAGAAGTACAAGTCGACTAGACAAGTAAGCAACTACTCGCTGAAGTAAAAACGTAAATAACGTTATTTCATAAATAAAACCGATTATCGTTGACTGACAAGATGATAAGATTGTTTCCAATTACTAATACGCTATCGGTTGATTGTGTTTTGCTCTTAACTAAAATACAATATTTTCATCTTGTTTTGGTATGTCTGTTTATATTTTGCTGTTTTACAGTGATGGTCTGAATTTTCACAATTTTGAAAATATGCTTTACCTTGCTTTTGCTTGATTAACACAAACTTCTTTAAAAATAAGTTACTCTGGGTCTGTCCATAAATATATACCAGTATGAGACGAGTAAATTGTAACCAGATGGTGGAGCCAATTTATGAGTGTAAAATTGACAGAGTTTAGTGAGATTTGGGATGAAAATAAAAAATGTTTCATGATTACATTACAAGGTAAATTTTACTGTATTTACTAACATAACATGATGTAAGTAAATGTCTCTATTCTAGTTCAAGATATGACAGATTTTCTTATTTAGCAACAATAACGACAATAAACAAAACATTTTCTTTCTTTGGTAACTTTGACCTTAATAATACATAATGTGAAATAATGGTCATTGCATCGTGCAAATCAAGCAATACCAAAAAGGGATTTTTCAGATAATTTAGGATAAATTAGTTTCTGAATCTGTTACAAGCTTGATTTTCAACACGGGCTATTGAGCAATATTATGTATTCACATAAAAAAAATTCGGTCTGTTTATAGGCGCCTCTTGTTTCGTCTTTGTACTTTTTACAATGCTGATCGTGCTTGTTCCAACACCAAAGTGTCCAGTTACCACTACACCGCTACCCGTTGATTGTGTTTTCGTTTGAATGAACTAAAACTTAAACACGCAAACTTTTCTCGTTTGTAAACTCTGCTATTTTGTAGAAATCAATTAGCTATACTACGTATCTGCTTATCTTGTGACCAGTTACTGCTGTAATTAGCATGTTCACCCATGATTATCATCGTTTCTTAATTGAGGTTCTCATTGTTTCAAATCATCATCATCATATTCAACTCTACATTACAACAACGAGAAGCATGCGTTTGTTTATTACTTAATGTGATGTAAGTTTAAACATCTTTCGCTTCATTTATTTAAATTATAAATCTGAAAGTGTAAATCTGCAATTATTTTAAATATTATTATTTTGTGATTTTATTGTTTATTGTTGTTTTATTATGTTGACACTAACGTCGCGTCGTACCCTTTACTTTTGATATTTAATAAAATATTTGATAAGAAACTGCCATTTGCTTAAATCTGCCGAGCTTTATCAGAATAAAACTTGCGCACAATAAAATACTTTTTCTTCTTCAGTCTACCTTTTTCTACTTAGAACGGTCCACTCAATTGTTTTCAGATTGTGGCGTGAAAGTCTTTGACGCAGAAAAATGCAATTTATGTGTAATTTTCATTTTGTGTTAGTTATGCATTAGTAGTAAATTTACTTTTCAGAGTTTTTTACTTCTGCTTTGAAATCAATGAGAAAGACAAGTGTATTTAAATTTTAGATTTTAAACTTCGATTTTTCACATTTTCGATTTTCACAATTTTGAAACTATACTACACCTTGGTTTTGCTTGATTAGAACAAACTTGTTTAAAAATAAGTTACTCTGGCTAGTACATTGGTTACTATTACTATGGCGTGGTACATATTTACCAGTATGAGATGAGTAAAGTGAAATTTACATAGGATAAAAAATAAATGTTTAATGTTTAAAATAGTTACGTCACAAGATAAATTTGACTGTATTTACTATCGTAAAATAAGTAAGTAAGTTGTCCATAATTCCTGATTTGAGTGATTTTCTCGTTTATTAACAACAAGAATTATACACAATACGAGAATATACGAATAATTACTAACCGAGACATCAGCATCGTACATGCATTAGTTAAAAGTCATCTAGAATCACTTTATCAATTCAGTCGGATTTTTATTCCACAGATTATGGAAACTGGGTCGATTGTAAATGATTAAGAAACAAGTACGTTAAAGAATTAAAAATTGTTTTTTTTCTAATTATTTTTAACATTTTCTTCGAAGGAGCCTGTGCCATTAATTGTTAGCTCAATCAACGCCAAGTCAAACTGACTTACAATTAGAAATAAAAACTAAATGACAAGGATATAATTTATTTATTTATTAATGCGTTCTCTGCCAGGTGTGATTCTGTGATCAGCATTTGTTTTCCAGTTGCTTTGTTGTCTATAATAGTACAACTTCAGATGAATTTCACATTTGGCTAAGATATTGGATTTGAAAGTCAAAATAAAATTATTACGAATTTGAAAACAATGATAAAAACATGTATTTAAATTTAATTATTCTGAAGGAACGTAAATTTTTTTTTCAAACAAAGCTTAACTTGCATCATAATAAGCAAATTTTATGGTGAGAAATGCGAGAAAAGAATAAAAAGGTTTTCTCTTTCTCTGCGAAAATATACATGGACGACTTTGGGTATTTATTAAAATTAATTTATGTATTAGTTAAAAGTCATCCAGATCAAAACATGAAAGTAGTGGTTCTTTAAATTCTACAGATAATAATGTACCGGTGGATGTAAAGTTAAGACTATAGAGTAGATATTATATCTTTATCAAATCATGATAGTACTATACATTCATTCACATTTTACCCTAAAAGGCAACATGAAGGTTAGTTGTGTGTGTAGAAGACTACTAGTAGCGGTACATGAAATAAAACGCACATTCAACGCATTATTGCACCTAAAAAGGTGCAATAATAACTCAATCCATTCACATTTATTCTTAATAAATTTGATTTTCTACGTGGCGTACTGAAGTAGAAAAGAGCTCCTCCATCACAATCACTGAGAGGATCAATTATCATAACGGTGAATTTAGTAGATGTTTTGCGGACACTTTCTTCAGTTACTTAGGTTGACGCATCTTTCTCTCCCAGAGAAAAAAAATTGTTTTCAAAGACCAATATTAATTCGATTCAAAATTGCATTAAACATTCTAACATTAAAACATTTTGAAGGTTTTATCCATGCAATATTACCAAATCTAATGTAAGTCCTAATTAATATGTTATTATTTAGTTTAACGATTTTAAACTTTGAACACTGCAACATATACATTTTCAGATAAATTTGATACAAACATAAAAAATTAATTTTACAAAGGCTGCACAGTTTAAATATGCTTGATTCTGGTTTCAATTAATAGCTATGCATTTTAATAATGTTAGCAATTAAAACCCTTTTAAATTTTTATGTTAAAAGTTATTTATGCGGAATTTTATATAATTAATATTTAATCATAATAATATAATTGATTTTAATTTATTGATGCTAAATAATCATCAAATTAATTCAAATCATTAATCATTGCTATCAGATTTTAATCCTTTAGAAAGTTCAGCTTTCGGCATGGTCATGTCGACTTTTCCAGTCGCAGTCTAGAAGAAAATTAAATACATGTTGTATCAGCATCAGCCTTCATCATTACCAATTGCATTAGTTAGAAGTCATATATCTTAACACGTCAACGTAGTGGTGTATTTAATATTACAGGTCAGTACATTGATAGTGCATTTTATCCAAAACGCAAAATAATAATTAGTATTTACTTCCAACTTCAAGTATTTGAATTGGTACAAGAAATAAAAATAAATGGCACGCCCAACATTAATGTTAGAAGGTGCAATAATTCAAACCATTTGTATTTTTTACTTTTTATTTATCCTTTATAAACAGAATTTTCTACGTAGCATAGTGAAGCAGAAATAATCTCAATCACTCTCGCTGAGATGATTATCATCATTTTGGTGCATTTAATCGACGTTTTGCGGACACTTTCGCCAGTTTCACCAATATATTTTGATTACAAAACCTAAGAAGTACAAGTAGACTAGACAAAGTAAGCAACTAGTCGTTGAAGTAAAAACGTAAATAACGTTATTTCATAAATAAAACCAAAATGATTTCCTTGAATATCGTCCAAAACCCACCAATTAAAACCAATAATCATTGACTGACAAGATGATAAGATTGTTTCCAATTACTACTACACTATCGGTTGATTATGTTTTGCTCTTAAATAAAATGAAATATTCGCATCTTGTTTTGGTTTGTTTCTTTATATTTTGCTGTCTTACAGTGGTCGTCGGAATTCAAAATTTTGAAAATATACTCTACCTTGCTTTTGCTTGATTAACACAAACTTCTTTAAAAATAAGTTACTCTGGGCCTATAGTGGTGCAATTGCACTGAAAAATTTCTGCCAAACTTAAATGTAACGTTAATGTTCATCATAATCTAATATCATATGATCAGCTTTTCAAAGTAAAGCAATCTGAGTGAAAATAAAATAACACAATATTGAAATCCGTGCTTACAACTCCTCTTTGTTATAAAATAAACAGCAAATTCCTTCAATTTGTATCTAAAACGCATCAGTTATTTTAGCTAAGCTAAATAT
>VYYJ01005074.1:0-11843 GCA_021029165.1 Cyphoderus albinus
TGCGCCTACTACGATGATCATATTGAATATTGTAATCGAGACTATAAATTTGTTTGACTCAATAATTAATTAATTGACTCCTTTTTGCCTGACACAAATTTTGCAAATTTTGACCAAAATAAATACTTCGGTTTGGCGTTTAAAGAGATCAAGTTTGACATTGCTAGAAATTGTTGAAAGCTTTTACATCCTTTCAAATAAATTGATTATATTCTTTTGAAATTGTTAACATTTGAATACTATGCGAAACTTCAATTGTCTACGAGTTGATATACAGCAAACACATAATATTGAATGCATCATGAAATTCAATACTCATTCATAATACACGCTTCTGTATCCCACTTCACGTTGACATTTAAAATGTGAAAAGGATTTTCCTAAGTGAATGGGGTTTTGTCCAAAAACAATAAACCATAAATATGTACATTGTACATACATACATATTACATATTTCAAAAATTGAATCAACCTTTGCCCGACCAAAAGCTTTTCATTGTTCTTTGTTGGACATTCATAACAATATAAATTTGAATATAAAAGAGTTTAAAGGAGTTTATGAACAAAAGCTGAAAGTGTTTCATTTCCTTTGTGGTTAATTGTTTGAAAAAGTGTTGTACACACAGATATTATAAAGGGCAGAGAAAATTTCAATTAAACAATCTTAAATCCAACCAACACACTTCAAACAATTGTATTGTAAATACAAATAGTCGCATAAATTTAAATATAAATATTTTTATATTGATGAAATAGCATTGTAAGAAAGCAAAATTTGCTGTAAACTGGTTAATTGTTGTAAGGTGAGGGGCTCAGAGAATTGCTCAGGTTTGCATGTTTATAGGAAAAGATTGACTTTTCGTGGACCTGATAAACATGAAACCCTCATTTGCCTTGGTGTGAGTGAGATGTGAATCGAATACACAATTCGCCAATAAATCTAGTACATACTTATAAACAAAATAAAAAGATGGCCTCATTATTATTATCCCTAATTCTGATATTTATAGTACTTCGGGAACAATCGGTGTCCTGCCTACAATACAGTGAAACAATCAAAGAGCTGCTAGACATTTTTAGCGAATGCTCACTCACAAACTATCACTTTGGTCACAGCAATATTCCGGGGCACAGTATAACCATTTGAAATGTATATCACCAAGTTTGTACAAACGGAGAGCAAAACAAATATTACATTCGGCAACGAGATAACGCCAGTCTCAGCATTGTCATACAAATATTCCTTGTGCATCGTGCACATAATAGAAATTTCAGAAATTAAGCACTACGGAATCAATACGAAAATAACTGCTAATAATCAACTCAAGCCAAACTTTGTCTGGCTCATCATTCCATCATCAGGCCACGTGTCACTCTCAACTCGCAACGTGAAAATTATAATCAGTCTTCAAATGAACTCAGTGTTCATGAAAGTACACGAAGGAGGAAATAATTCGAGAGTTACGCTTTTGTGCATACATTTTCAAAATGAGGAAATGCATTGGGTAATACCGTGGCGGAAACCATTCTTAAGTAGGAATAAAAGCAAAAGTAGAATGAGAAGCATTTTATGGCAATGGAAGAAGATAAACGAAAATTTACAGGGATTATTGATTGAGGCGAAATTCATAGTATATTATGCCAAAGAGTGGAAACTCCTCAACGCCAGAAGTGGCATTTGTTACCCGAGCAATCCATCCCGCTGGCATTTCCCCGGATTTATTTGCACTTATAAGGCTCTAGAAACGAAACTTAATTTCACATTTAGAACCACGGCTGGAATTATAGACTCAAATGTACCAATATTTACTAGTCTATATGATTTTCAAATTGTCAACTTGAAAAATAGAAAAGCGTGGCAGAAATATGGGCTACAACCAATAATTCATGATATGACAGTAGACGCGTATTCGTATATGGTCTTATACGAAAGAGAGGTGCTCAACTCTAACACTGAGCTTCATGGAGCACTAGCACTTTTACCGTGGTGGTGCTGGATGTTTATCGCCATTGCGGGGTTACTTGTTTCTGCGCTGATTTCAGTACCAGATGAATGGAATTTTCTATCTCTCCATACTCATGTCTCAGCTATTATGAACGCTTGGTTTATTGACTTAGCTCTAATGGTTGCACAGGGTCAGCCTGTTAAATACAAGATGTGGAAAAAGACTTTTGTCTCGAAGTCCGGCCTATGGTGCCAGTGGAGTTTGTTTTGCCTAGTCATATCAAATGCTTACTCAGGTTTAATTTTTTCAACATTGACAACCACAACCGCTCCGATTCCACCAAAGAACGTTGAAGAACTGGTAGAAAGTAATATTGCCATTTACACTCTTGATTTTTATGGTTTTCAGGGAAATATATTTGGTAGCACAATCAGAGATGTACTTATTCCTGAACTTCTATCGAGAAATAATTCAAACAATATAAAGAGTTGGGAGAAGCTGCAACAATCGTTAAAACTTGTAACGATGGATCCGTTAGAAATGGTGAGATATTTGAGCTTTAATGGATCTGTTGTTTCTCATGATAACCCAAATGCAATCAACTCTAAAAGGTTGGCACTTTTCGGCGAGCCTAATCAGTTACAGTTATATAGGTCATACCTTGAAGTCGTAAGAACCAAACTTTTGATGAAGCCATCAACCATTGACTTGTTTGTTAGTCGGTCAGCTTGGATTATTAAATACAATTTTCTTACTCCCACGTTTTCGAGGGCATTGGCTTCAATTTCAGAGTCAGGGTTGAATGAATTTTGGGAACGAAAATATTTTGCATGGTGGAAACATCATCATTCAGAAAAATTGAAATGTATAACTCAGGTCTCAGATAATCAAACAAAATTTGTTGACCTGCGAATATCCAGAGAGGTTTACTGGCAAATTTTGATGTCATTTTCTGTCTTTCTACTAGCAGCGTTCGCTTTGTTATTATGTGAGTTGTTTTTCTACTGTCATATTTCATATTATATTTTCCTTTTCTTTTTGCATTCAGGAAGATTCCTGATTTAATAGTGGGGTACTGTAGAATAATTCGTATATCTATCACTAGAATTTAAATTTAAGATTCCATAAACAAATCCACTGATTATCGAATGATGGCCTTCGCTCTTTATTAATATAGTGTAGGGTTTCCGCGGAGTGGTTCGGAGCGTTTCGGAGCAACACCGGAGTCACCTACCTAATGATGTCCAATCTCGGCGGTCGATGGCTCGTTCGATTTGTCTGATTGTCGCGCACAATATATGCACCAGAGTACCAATGTTTACAGCTTTGTTCTTTCTTACGTAACCCAAAATAAGTGTAAACCCCATGAATAGCTCCGAATTCACCATCTTGGTGACATAAACCTCAGATTCCGTGGCTATTACGGTTTGCTTATTGGTAGCTCCGGTACTAATATTTTGCGTGGGATTTAAAGGATTCCAACGAGCCATCAACCAACGAGATTGGACCTCATTAAGTGGGTGACTCGGGTGTTGCTCCGAACCGCTCCGAACTCTTCCGAAACGCTAAAACGGCAACCCTAATATAGTGCACAAATATTTACCGAGTAACCGGTAACAATAAATTGTAGAAAAGTCTAAAATATGTGGTAGAAAGATAGAAATGATTTTTTAGCTAACATTCTCTTTTTAGTGTTTTATATTACGATAAAATAAACGTATATGTAGTATCTAGCGTTCATAGCTACATATTCCGGATCAGCAGGTTGCTGAAGAAATTCACATCCACCGAGTGATACTGGATAATGGTGGTAACATTATTACAGAGTAATTCAAATCAGTTCCAGGTTTCTTAATAACTTACTAAATTATTTATTAAAAAATAATCTTGTTAATATCCTCAAACGTTTTCAATCCCTATAAAATTAGAATTAGTTTTATTACTCATTAGTCATTTCAAAACAACATGTAAATAAAATACAAAATGTATTCCTCAAAAATGTCACATCCACATCACAAACCTAAAAACTGATTTGTAGGAGAAATGCGAAAAAACCGACATCAAGTGGATGATCATAACCAGGGTGAAATCATACATAAATCTTGAAATAAAATATATAAATTATATAAAATTTGATAAGGGCTATCTATCCCTGTGCTTTCTTTGATTTTTCCACGTTAAATCCCATAAGGATTTTGGAGAAAATAATCTGAAGAATCACAAAATTTTTGACATGAGCGCCGGCCCGTGGCATGTGCCAATCTTTGTTTTTCACCATTAGTAATTCGCACAAAAATTGGCAGGGCCATTCTGAAAACACAAGGTTTAATATTTCCTCGTCAGTTTTTTTCAAGATTTTTTTTTTCTCAGAAACTTTTTAGTTTTGGGCAATTGTACTTTAAGGCAGGAGATGATTGCAAATTGCAATACGTTATATTACATGCACCAATTTTCTCGTAGCGGACAACATAAAATCTATATAGTACTTCATCAGTATAGCAATTATTTTAAGTAGTCTTTCTATATATGGGAAAACAATTTAGTGGAGTCATATCTTCAACAAAGAGCTATTTTTTAAATCAATATTAACGCGTTTGGCTCTGTTTCTAATTTTTATTACGAATAAAACATGAGTACACAATTAACCAGTTTAATTTTGCTTCCTTACGATGCTATTTCGTCAACATGAAAATATTTGTATTTGAACCAATGCTACTATTTATATTTCAAATCTACAATTGTTTGAAGTGTTTTTGTGGGTTTTAGGATTGTTTGATTTAAGTTTTATCTGTCCTTTATAATATCTGTATGTAGACCACTTTTTCAAACAATTAACCACGAACGAAACGAAACTCTTATACTTTTGTTCCTAAACTTCTTTAAACTCCTTTATATTCAAATTTATATTGTTATGAATGTCCAACTAAAACAATCAAAAACTTTTGGTCGCGCAACGTTTAATTTTTGAAATACGTATTATGTATATGTACGTATTTATGTTTTATTGTTTTTGGACAATGCTTCCTCCACTTAGGAAAATCCTTTTCACATTTTAAATGTCAATGTGAAGTTGATGACAGAAGCGTTCATTATGAGCATTGAATTTCACGATTCATTCAGTATTATGTCTTTCTTGTATATCGACGGTGACAATTGAAATTGTCGACATGCATTTTATGTTTGTGTTAGTTCATCTCTTCTCAATGATAGTTCCAAGACGACGCTTCGTATCTTCTATTTTTAAACAAGACATATTTTCTAAAATGCATCTTTTAACGGGTTTACTTGGCTTCATATTGGTTTCTAATAATTTAGCTATCTTAGGCAGTGTCACAGCAGCATCTGTAAGTCCGATTAAATTGCTAGGAGACATGTGGAAGCTTTTTAGGTTCTACAAATTCGAATCTGATTTCAAAAATTTAAGAGACGAAATTAATAAGGATTATCCAAAAGTTGAAAATCTAATGACTATTGTCAACGCCTTTGGTAAGGACGGCTGCTCCGTTAGCATGGATACGTTATTCCACTCCGATTTAGAATTAAATTATCCACTAATAATAAGGATGCCGCAGCTGGGGTTAATTGATATAGGGCAATATTGCCCATACCAAGCTAGTAGACACGGATTGGTATGGTTACCGAAACACCTCAACTTCACCATCACCACACAGATACTGAACGTCATCTTAAAACAGAACGAACCATGCGACATACTAAAAACTGTGCAGAGGGTGCGAACGTATGACCACTCGTCTCACAACGATTTGCGGCGTTTTGAATTTCTCCTGCCGTGGGACAAGGTGCGGGCGACAATGAGGAGCAAACCGTGGCGATGTGAAGTCCACTTGCTGCTGCTTCCTATATCAACTTTAATGGAAGAATTTGGAACACCGCCAATGTTTTGGAATCCAGATGGAAATGAAATGCTTCACTGGCAGCTACCATCCACGACACCCAAAATACACATAATGATCATTAAACACAAAACATTATTTGAACCATTAATAAAAAGTTGGATAATAACAACAACTAAAAGGGATTTCAACTCCAATAAGATATTCATAATTGTTTCCGTTCAGGAATCAAATTTTGGAAAAGCAAAAACGAGTCATGCCTTTGTCCTGCCTAATTGCGGCAACTGCTACATACGACCATACAAAATCACAAATGATGTACACAATTGGTTTCACAGAAAACAAAATGACATTTTATCCAAAATAAGTTCAGTTGCACTAGCAGCTCACTTTTACACGATCGGATTGTCTGTGGAAAGGCGCACGACGGAATCTCTCACCCCTGAAAATATTCTGTTCCATATAGAGGCATGCAGCGACTATACTCTATCACAAGCACTGAAGTCACCCAAATTTAAAACGTCGAACCCAATAAAAAGTCTGCAGTATTTGCGCGCCCATGTATTTCAGAATGTTATGAAAAATTACACAATTACAAGAGGATTCACAGCTGAAGAAGCTAAAGTGGAATGCCTAGATAAACCGAGAGAAAAACTTCCAAAGTGGGGGTACCGACTCCATGAAACTACTCTACACCAAATAGTATCTACCTACCAAAAGGAACAATCACAGCTGCCACTAACTCTGAAAAACGTTTTGGATGCAACGAGATTTTTAAGTTGTGGCAGGGGTAAATTAGAGCAACTCCCGTTTAAAGAATTTGTAAATGTATTTGATAAAAGTATTTGGATCTCTCTGCTATCAACCGTTATTCTCATGGAGTTCGTGGCAAAAGTGCTTGAACGCAAAACGAAAACAATCAAGTTTATGGATGCCTTAGGACGTATAGGATCGGCTTTTAAGGTGTTGCTTGAACAGGGTGACAATTTTGTTGCCAACTCGATGTCGACACCAATGCGACTTCTCAACGGCATTTTCCTTATTACTGCCATTGTGATCAGCAATTCTTACAAAAATACAAACGTACACAGAATGGTATTGCCAAGGGCTCCAATTCCTTACGAGACGCTGGATCAACTCGTAGCCGATGGGTTTACCATACACACCAGGATCACAAAGATTGACATCGATTTCTATAATAAACCGGCAATCTTGTGGGTAAACTATGTGGAATCGGATCATAACATTCAAATGTGGGAACGGAAGAAAACCCTATTTAACGGAACTTCAGAAATTTCAGTGTTGTTGCAAAATACGGAAAATAAAACTCAGCTGGAGATGGCCTATAAAATATCTAAAATTCATCCAGGAATTCGGAAAATTCTTTCCGACTTACTACTTCGCAGTCAAGTAATTTTCAAAAACAATTCGAAAGGTAATAAAAATTATTCCAATTTAGAATAAACACCATTGCTAAATATATAATATCTATTTAATATGCTAATATATTTGCGAAACTAGAATATAGTAAGGTCAACCAAATACTAGGAGAGGACTTCTTTGCGAAACAAAAGTCGCTCATCTATGATTTCCTGAATAAATGTGAGAAAAGTGCTGTACTACTACCAAATTACCTCTGCACAGAAATTGGGAGGAGATTGAAAGAACACGGAGGTTTCCAGTATATCTACGTTGGCAAAGAAACGTACGCGTCTACCAGTGAAAGTTTCACATGGTCAGGTATGATTCCGAATATTCTGCATGATAGACTGGCGAGAAGTGTTCAGGCTGGACTCTGGGATTGGATGAACAAAATTTTAGAAGCCAAGGTTAATATAAAAAATGGTAACAAGTGGGAATCGAACAATATTGTGCAAACAGGAATTCATGGAAATGCAATGGTTATATTTGTGGCTTATTTTATTGGCGTAACTCTTGCCACATCAGGTTTTGCTGTGGAGACCAGCGCCAAAATTTTCAAAAATTTGGTCCAAGTTCTTGATTCTTTGGTTTGCTTTATTATGTATACTTTTCAGCTGGCCATAATGCTAATGATAAATCCGAGGGGTAGGCACTTTCCCCGAGCGATTGTGGTGCCACTGTAATATAATAAAGATTAAATTTATTATATCCATCGGTGTATGCAGAAATGCTCTTGGGTTTTGTGTACAAATATTTATTCTATCAAAATCACCAATACCAATTTGAAGAAAATAAGGGTCTAGATGAAGTGCGAGATTTATTTTCCAAATTTGCAAATTCGGATACACCGCCATCATCAACCCCTGTAATTCTAATTAAGCAACGTTCCACATACAACCAGTTTCAAACCTCACCTACAATCGGATTTTTTTATAATGCATGTGGCATGTATATATAATAATGTGATTAAGTTTAACGTTTGTAATTTCCACTTTTAAATATATCTACAGAATCACCTTAAGAATTATCTCGCTTGAGTATTTGTAAATACGGTAATGATCATACAATACTTTTCCCGTATGTGAAATTACCATAGAAACGATGATGATGAAATGAATTGATGATGTTGTGGCTTGGTGCGTACAATGCGGCCGGTTTCAATAAAAAGGCATCACAACTCACTGATGAGATATTTATCATTTAGGCATAAATATGTACTTGATCAGGAGAACCTAAGAAACACATTTAAGGAATTTATATTGCCAGAATACACGAAATTTGAAAATTCCGCTCAGAATCATTCTGGACAATTTCCAATAGTTTAATAAGTATCTCCTTGATTTTCTATTACGATTCGTATAAAAAGTTTCTTGTAAAACCCTGACAATTTTCTTAAACAAAAATTGGTTTCAACATCGTATTTTTGCAGTTTATGCTCATGTTTAGAATCCTCCAGAAACCGCGCTCGGATGCCATCGGGTCTGGGATTATGCGCGTTAGAAAAAGCAACTCCTGTTTATTTTCTTGTACGGTAGGACCCACTGGAGGAAGGAGGAGTATGAAGGCAAGAGTTGAATTTGAGAAAAACATTTTTCTAAATTTGGGTGAAAATTCTGTCACATTCTTACGCCGTTACCTCTTTCACTGCGGAGTAGTCATTGTTTATTTTAATATCTCGGGGTTTCAAATGTAATAAATTTTAAGTGTAATAGTAAATATTTATAAAAGTAATTTATATATATTTAATTATGTTTGCCTAATTTGTGAATGGAAACATTTTTTTGTTGAAGTTTTATAAATTTCATTTTTAATACTTGGTTGCCGCTTTAAAAAATATCATCAATTAGGGAGTAATAATTACGAGTGCAGGATGGCATTTCCGTTAAGTGGCATCCTGCTTAGGCATAAACTTATGACACTTATGAAGCTTATAAATCTTCATGCCGCATTGTGGTGCGGTGTGCTGAGTTCGGAGTGCCATTCAAAATTCTCCATTTACTTTGAATCCGGCTTTGCTGAGTGTGGACAAAGTGAATTTTAAATAGGTTAAATTTTTGTAATGTTGTGTTTGAGCACAATTACAACATTTTCACCATCAACTGACAAATCGGTCCATACCAATGCCAAAGATATATCTAATTTGCCGGTTTTCTTCTACACTTCTACTACAAACTACAAGAACGAGAACAACCATTCAACGTACTTTTTCCAATTAAATCCTTATGGTATGTGTATGTATGAATAAGGAAAATTAGTTTAATGGCACTGTCAGTGTAAATTATTAATTTTTGGTCTTTTTGGTCTATTAAGCTAAAACAATTAAGCCTGTTTATTTTGTTGAATTTTAATGATTCTCTTTTCCCGGATCATTTTTCTGCGCACAATTGCATGTGAATTTTAGAACGCTAGTGTTTTCAAGAATGGAATGCAGAACTGCAATTTAGAAACGTCTTCTTTCGCTACGTTAGTAACAGACCTATTTATAAACGCTTTTTTATAATAGGTATTTAAGTATCCTTGCGATGAAAAAAAATATATATGTTGTTTATCTTCACTTTTAAAATCCTTTTCTCGCTTCAATATATCTGTAAACACGGTAATGATCATGAACGGCATTTCCCGGATGTGAAATTGCAATGGAAACATGGAATGAATTTTGCTTTTGGCTTTTGCTTAATTTTTGATTATACATTTTCGAATCATGGGAAAACGAAAATTATAAATTGCATATTATTTGCAAAAACGTAAGTTTGGTAATTTTAAATTTTTTAATAAAATTCTTCTCCTAAAATAATTTTATTCAATGCAATTTACAAACCTCAACTGGATTTTGTCATTTTTATAATTTCAGGCATGGGTGCTTGAAGATTTATTTCAAAAGCATGATTTGATTCTGAACGATTATTTCCAATTGTGACTTCCGCCCAAAGCCTTACGTATATAAATTGAAACCGAAACGTGCCAAGCAAAATAATGAACGTTTATCATTTCTTATTACAATATGATTACTCACGCAGAGCTGAGCGAGTAACATGTAAGGTTTACATGCTTTATTCGTTCGCAAAAAAAACATTCTCATCAAGCTAATAAATATTTTCTTATTGCTCGTATTCACAAGGTTAGTGACCATGCCATACCCAATGACACCAACTCATCATATCATAATCTCGAACAATATTTTTGCATGTGCGCAAGTTTTACCAGAAAATAGTAAAGCATAATGCTACGATTTTACTCAAGGTCATCGCAGCATCGTAAAACGAAGCAACATCAAAATTACGGATAAAATTATACATGACACATCATGTGTGTGATTGTATATATTTTTTCGATTCTGTTTTAACCTGATTTTCTGGATCATCGTCATGCATTTATATAACTAACAGCAAATGAATTTATAATGTAAATATACTATAGCATAGTACATTTTACTGTCGCAAATGGCAGTATTTAAGAAATTAATGCGATTACAACTAATATAATGTGATTCAGAGTATGCGTAGCGCGTAGCATTATAATTATTGTTATCGGATCTATTTGCATTATTAAATAATTTACCTAAATTTTATTAACTTTTGAAGAGCCTCACCAATTTACTTGGTAGCTTCTGAAATGTCTCGTCACGCTTCGTGTCTCAGGAAACCTACAGATATTCTACAACAAAATTTCACCAATTTAATATCCAGTGCTTGATTTTGCGAAACATGATGAAGAGTACTCTGGGAAACAAAACCAGTGTTTCTACAGGAAATTGTGACGTTGCATTGCATTGCACAGTTGCATGAATAATTATTCATTTTCTTTAATGGCTATTCCATTTTTTAAAAAAATAATTGGAAAACCAAACGATGAAACTTCATGAGCACAAAACTTTATTCCAATATATGGGGTCCGACGTACTCAGTTTTATAATTTGTATGTAGCAGTAGCAAAATAAAATACAAGATACAATTATTTTCGTTTATTTTTATCTAATTTAATAAATATGCCAACTACAGTGTATAAATTTATTCATAAAGTTTAATAATAAATATTTACACCATAGTAGTTGTAAAACTTAATGTTGATTTAGGTTATGGAGACTAGCAGTTTGTGGAGGAATGGAAACAATGCGGTAAGTGTTGACTGAAACAGAATGAGAGAGTTCAATGGTTCCAGTTTCCACTATGGACTGTCACTGACGTTTGCTGCGACAAAATAAAAATAAAACATTATTTTTTAAATAAATATGTTCGGTTTTTATTTCCGTTTTTTATTGAAACCGACTTACAAAGTTCAGTCAACAGGTGGGTCATCGTAAGTGACGATAATCTTCTCCCTCAGGTTTTGGAGCACAGCCTTAGTGCGCTGTCAAAAAATAATATTGATTGCGGAAAAGCAATTAACCTTTTTTTTCTACAATTGTACAACACCATTATATAAAAACTATTAAAGCAATGAACCATATTTAGGTAAACATTGGGCGATAATCTACGAATGTACCTCATCAGTTTCTGGGAAATTCCGAACTCCTAAATCCAGACACTTCAAAGATTTCATTGATTTCAAGACGAAGCAGGAAACGAGGCCAAACTCTATCGGTGCATCCCGTCCCCGCGAAGTGGTTCGTAGTCGCAAGGTT
>VYYJ01005075.1:0-11839 GCA_021029165.1 Cyphoderus albinus
CTAACTTTTGTACATTACCCCGTACTTTTTATGTGAAAATATTACATCCGGTGAAAATTGTATTTTTTTGAAAGTGTGAGAAGGGTTTGTTTGTTTACTTTGTACTACCCTTTGTTTACTTTCTTTTTCCCATGTTAAATCGCATAAGGATTTTTCAATTTTGCACTTGAAAAATCATGTTCTATGATTTTTTTGCAAACCTGTGACCATTGCAACCTAAGATTATTCCTGAAGTGTTATATCAATAAGATAATTAATTTCTGAAAGTATGAGCTCAATCCAAGAGAATAGGTTGAAACCGTTACCTCGTGAGTTCAAAGAAAATTCATTGCAATGCAATGGAAACGCTGTAGGTAAAGTGTCGCTTTTCTTTCTGTATTTTTTCGTATTACAATTGTTATTCTATTACATCTTCAAGGCCCAAAGGGAGTACCGAATAAATATATTTCAGCCGAGCTCATGCATCTGTCTGTTGAAGAAAGTCTATGCACTCCAAGAATATTTTTGTTCAATCAGTTTCATTCAATGGAGTTCTTTCTTTTCTATTCAAATGTCAAAAATCAGCATCCTGTGGAGCAAGACAGTATTTGAATAAAATCAAGATTCTTGATTATAAGTCACAGTTAATTAAAAACTGTCAATAGTTTTGAAATCATTTTCTTTCTTTAGATATTTCTATTTAAAACACCTTTATGGAAATAAATTCATTTTAACAAACTAAATTCTCCCACTCTTACATAGATGAGTTTCCTTGGCATTTTAAAAAACATCAAGTCAAATGTATCACATTCTTATTTTATTTACTACCAGTCAAAGTAACGGTTTTCTACTTTCAAGGCTGATTCTCTGTAGTGTGGAATAACCTTGGTTCTTTAAAACATCAGCGTCGCATTTACATGCTCAAACTGCAATGCCGTACAATAAAAAGCCTTTTTTTTTGTATTGACAATTGAACTAACAATACGCAAAGTTGACAAGACCGGATAGCATACTAAAACCAAGCTACACTCTCTAGCTAATGGAATAATAGTTATCTTGTAACGGGGCATGGTTTCACTCCAATGTGACAGCTCAACTGTTTCGAATGATCATATTTTTCAGGAAACGAAATAAAAATATTATATCACAGCTACATTACTATTGTGTTGAAATGCACGATTGTTATTCAGCATTCAGTTCTGGCTAATCTGAAATCCTGAATCTGTTTTATAGGATAAGATAAAGATCCGATATTGATGCAAACCGACTTTTTGTTTCAAGAAAGAAGTGTTTCTTCATTCTGTCATCCTGGAATTATAAAAGTGAACTGAATAAAATACTTAAAGCAAAAGGACTCGTGCAAAAGATCTGAATTATAGACTTATTTGTGGAGAACTTCTCGCTAAAACACTAAAGATCATTACAATCTTTGCATAGCTAGATTTCATCTACTGATAGTCGAGATCACGTATTTAGTTTCGTGTTAGACTGACTGAAATGCAATATTCATAAGCTTTTTGTCCTGTGATTTAAACCAGAAACAACATCTCAAACATGATGCAATGTTTTAAACCTGATTCTTCAGTGCTCTTTATTATAGGTTGACCAACAAATTTACATGAGCATTACAATAAAGTGAATGAACAATCTAGCGTTATTGCATTTCTTTGAAATTTATGCAATTCATTTACTGTCATTTTGCATGTTTTTTTTTGTTTTTCACTTACGTCAATTGTGGCACAGGTACTCTGTCCCCTAGTCGTCAACACAAGACTGTGGGACCAGATTCCGTCCGTACCAGTTAGATTAAATCTATCTGTCGACAGAATGATAGTTGACTCGGTGGGCAATGTCAATTTTCCAAATACTTCATCCAACTTCACGATCCTATAATGAAATACAATTTTATTGTGTGCAGTATAGTCAATTGTATTGTACTTCATGGAGGTTTGTGACGTGTTTAAATGCTAATACACTTACGGCGAGCCGAGAGTTGTTCGATCACATCGTGAGTTTGGGTTGACGCCATAGTTCACCGGAAATTCGTGAATGGCCCACGAGTATTCTGTAGGGTCGAGCCAGAGAGACTCTATGCTGACAAGAACAGTGACCCTCGATCCAAGGCCTTCTTGAACCCATGTTATCGTCCCACGAATTCCATGCCCATTGAGTGGAGCAAAGAGTGTAATACTCTCGGCGAATGAAAACAAGTTGATAAAACCTGCAAAATTTCACAAAAACAGCATTCTATTTAGATTTTTCTTAACATAAACATTATTAAGCATGATTATAGATTCATTCGTGTTTGCTTAATATTTTGTATCGAGTCATATATTAAGGCGACAGTTTGCAAATTTTAGAAACCTGCACCTGAGATGGTGAACTCATTTGAAAGCGAAAATGAAAGGTGATGAGTTTAAAAAAGAATGCAGCATTATGAGTAATTGCATATTTGAATAGATACAATCGATCTGATTTCTATGAGAAATTTTTCCGCGAAGTGCAATCTGTGAACAAATAATTAACAATTCATAGGTTGAAATGTTTTTTTTATGTAATTGAGATGGGATAAAGACGTCAATAATTCTCACAAAGGCCCACTGAGACATTCTCCTATTGTCCTCGACTCATGCATAGTGACCAGGAGGACGGTTACTGTTGTTTTGGTCAAAATATCCCTTAACCTCTCACTTACGTACTCTCCTTATATAATTAAGTTTTGTCATTTTGGAAAGTACAAAAACAATTCATTATGACGAACCCCGCATGAAAATGCTTAATTTAACATTTTTCAAAATTATTACTCAAGCGACACGAACCTCCAACACAAGGTGAGTGAGCAACCTTCATTTTTTAAATTAAATTATTAGCGTTTTTCGAAAAATCTGTTTTTCCTTTATTTTATTTGGAGGGGAAATAAAGATACTTTTTCTTAATATTGTACATTTTTGATGTAATGACTTAATGTAAATAATTTTCATCACAACTTTGGCTAACTACAGAGTCGTCCATTTATATTATATGGAGAAAAGAAAATAGCTCGTCTCTTTGATGGTATCACCATCATGACTAGGGCCGTTGCGGATGATAGAAGTCATTCATCCATGTAATGTTTGCTATTATGACTATTGGTTTGTGCATGACATAATTATATGGTAGAAAATTATGTTTACGACGAAGACAACGTAAGAGTCCATTTTTTGTTCACAAAAAATATTATTTCTCTATATTCTCTAAAAAATCATGACATAGTGTTTTCCCTAGTGTATCCAACCTTCTTTTGGACCACCCATAAAGAAAACTGGCATCGACATACTAAAAAGAATGTAATAATCCCGATTCTTTCTCTCGTCTAGGTTCAAACGCATCAACCTGTGCTGCTGCGGTTGAATTCTATTAGTGTGACTTGTGAGTGTGCTCAATCGACCGTTTTTTATTAGAAAAAAACTAAGCATGCTTCTTGCGGCAGCCACACAGATAGTGGGGTTGGTTAAGGATTACATCTTAATATCTCCTTTACGATGAGTAGTCGTAAGTCAAGTAGTAAAAGGACCCTTCGTGAATCAGATAATATGCTATAAAAAGAAATACCAACCAGCCGTTCTAGCTGAATGTTGTGTAAACTCAATGTACACTGCAATGATTACTTGATGACTTGTTTGGATACCACGGTTAAACCTTTGCGTAACAGGTAACGGCAGTCACCCCATTCGTCTGAGAAACATGTACATACTAAGCAAAAAAATGTCTTGATTAAAGCATACCTAAATTTGTTCTTTGGGGTTTGATATTTCAATGAGCAATGATCATTCCGCATAATAAAGTACTGAAGGTTAGTGAAAGGTACAGGTAGCACTAAATTAAAAACTGGAATTAACCTCTATGTACGCAGAATATTGTTTAAAAGTTGGATAAAATTATATATCAATGATGACTTTCAGCTCATATATCACAGTTTAATCTTCATGGGTACATCCAACAGACGAACAAGTCTGTTAATTTTAATACCGTTCACATTCGAATCTATAATTGAATGTCGGCAAATCTTTAAAATTCTTCAGTCATGTAATTTTAAAACGTTATTTTGTCATTTTACAAAGCCAGATAGATTCCAATTAACTCCAGACTATGCCAGAATCCGACACGTTTCAAATTCCTCATGTCCAATTACGTTTGTAAAGCTGTTTAAGAAGACGCAATTATTTGCTCAAAAATCATCTCTACAGAATACCAACGAAGAGGAAAGAATCTGCATGCCGGTATTGCATTATGATGCTTCCTGCTTACTGCTGCCACTTACCAAAATGAGAGGAACGTCGAGGAGTATGAATACTGATATAGTAATTTTGAGAACGCAACCCTTTGACACGTTGAGTAGTTTCATTTCATAAATACTAATCAAGCCTAATGCAGTTCAGGATTTATAAGGCTGAAGGTTAAAGAGTCTTCTTCAACTGCTGTGGTTAGCAGTGTCATCACGACATTGTTTTTTATTCCTGCTTGTCATGTAGCCTGGCAGCATTCTTCAATCGTTCTCCTACTTTCTGCAAGCATAAATCGCATCGCAGACGTGAAAGCACAAAAATCTAAATTCAAAATCTGTCGGAACGATTGCAGTTAATGTCTTTAGATCGTGTTTACGTACCCGACTGTGAAGAGCCAAAGCAATTAACAAATTATTAAGAGCCCAACTTTGCTCAGTTAACACATCTTGCCTCACTAGTATCAGCCTCGACGATGCCGATAAAAGAAAAGAGACGTCTACTTTTTTTAGTTGTCTTAATAGTGGACGAAGGAAGTATTATAAATTTGTTTTTACTCATGAAACATAAAATATTTACCATTTCACTTGGTTCGGTGTGCAGTGATGCTCAGGGAGAGTAGGCACTGCACAGCAGCAGGTCGGGTCAAGTCAAGATAAAAATTATTATGACATAGTTCATGATGATAATGGAGATGGGACTCAATTTGATGATTTTACATAAATTGTGGACTGACATTCTGAAGTCTGAAGCTATACTAGACGGAACATTACAGCTCAGCGTTCCCTTTATGATAGAACAACGTAAAGTACAAAGTGGCCGGTGTAGAAATAAAGGCTTTTATGAAGGTGAAAACTTGCAAGACAACATTTTTGCTGTTGGCGACTTATGGGATATGCTCATAAATATACACCAATATTCTACATTCTATTGCAATTATCCGCGCGTCTCTGTGTTATATCGGTATAGATACAATATTATAGGGAAAATGCAAACCTAGTATTTTGGAAGTAGCTTAACATTCATTAATCTATACAACATGTTACTCACACAAAAGAAAATTGCACAGAAATATTACATGCCATTGTTATTATTATTACTACCAAAGATCCAATTATTATTACTTTTGTTGTTCTTCTTCGAACCGCATACATATAACCCCTGAAATAGCAAAGAGAAGTCTCTTCCGCAAAAATCGAATCAATACACCAAGCTACATTCAATTACATATTTAGTTAGTAAGCCCCTTGCTCTTGCTCACCCCTTTGCCTTTAAAATTGAAAATTGTCTGAATTGTGCATCATGCTATAATGTGATTACATGCCTGCTAATATTGCTCGCACGACCCACGACGAAGTCCATCTCGACAATTGATGCGAACCATCCCATTCCATCTTCATAAAAATTATTGTTTGGATAATTTAGCATCAAATTTCTTTCGGCAGTTAATGTTTCTTCTTTAAATTTCTATAACCTTGCTCATTTTCACGATGTGGTCAGAGTAGGTAGGCAGGCAGGAGGTTCTAATCAATGAAGATGAGGAGAAGCGAAGCAAAGAAAAGTGCATCTGCAGCCAACAATCGTGGCTTTCTGTATACTAAAGTTCCTTTACACACACGCAGAGTTGTTTGAAAATGTAGGTACACTGCTTTTGGATACCTGTGGTTGGGATGTTTTATTCTTTGGATTTTGAATATTCGAATGCCTATAGAAATTTATTTTAAATGTGTTTGTTTATATAATAATAAAACAGGTTGTGTGGTTGGAACTTTGACTTAACAATAATCATATCCAATAGGATTACTGAGTGCTTTTGAATGTATTAGTGATAGTTATCAATGAGAATTGAAGAGGATGTCAATCCCCAATCAGTATTCAATGTGTATAATTTGTAATAAAAAATACGCACGCCATTTAAATTTTGGAATTATTTTCCTTAATTTAAAAGTAAATACCCCAAAAAAACAACATAAAGTTTTGCATCTAATTAGGAAGAAGTGACTTCAAGATGAAATTTTATTTATACAGTGCCTCAGAAATAGGAAATCCAGTATGAAATCTCTCGAATAATTTTATTTACATGGGTTAATAAGCACCCTGGTAATTACATTAAGAATGCAAATTCCACTATCACGATAATGTCAGTGAATATTTTTAAAAAATATTTAATAGTGAGAGCATTGATCACATCGTCATGCCTTATGATCAGAGCTTTTTAGTTAGCGTTTTCAAAGCGGTAGCTGACTGTTAATCATTGTTTCACGTTCACGAGTTAATGGTCAATATACATGTTCAAACTATCTTTCTTACTTAAGATTAAGTAAAAATGTCATCGACAATGTCTAATTTAATTTACACCTTGAGAGTATTGTTTGAATTAATTTTTTTTTTCGCTAGTTGTAACTATTATTCTTTATAAGAGGCTTTCAACGTAGAAATGACTAAATGGGGACATATGAGATAATTGAAAGAACAACAGAAGGAAGAATATCCACAATTTTATTGTCAACATTGTACACATTTTTCGTATAAACCCCCATTTCGCCTCATGAGTTCCGCGTGACAGTGATTCCTTCACTTTCTGTCGCGGATGACCACAGAATTCCTGACGGTGACTGACACGCCTCATATAAAGTAAATATAAGAAATGATGTTCTCCTTTCGCCTTCGTGTCACAGTTTGAACGTTTCCGTCGCCATCGGCGGTTAAAATACACAAGCGTCACAGGGGATCATTGTAGTACTGAAAGCAAATCGACCACAGTAGCGGTAGATGTAAACCATGACCACACCAGCATAGACTCAAGATTGAAAAAGCGAAAGCACAGGACAATTAAAGCTATTATTCCCTTTTTAGTGGAAACGGCACACTTTAATAGAGTAACTAATGAAGAATGAGGCCCATTGTTGTCTAGATTTCGCAATACAATACTTAAAAGCAGTGTGCTTTAAAAATGCGTTATATAATTCTTATTAGTACAAGCTCGTGCATAATATGTTAATGTGATACTATTTCTGAGCGTTGTGTTACTTTATTTGAAACCTGCACGCATAAACTTAATAAATAATATCTGATTATCGCATTCCTAATGACCGGAACAAGTGGCAAAGTGGAAATGCCGTAAATAGACGGATTGAATAACTCCTTTAATGTGTTACATAAAACTCGATTGCGACACGTCTTTCCCTGTCGAGTTTGCAGCAGCGACACTGTCACAATACCGATACATATGCTAAACAGTTATGCTTAGTACTGCACGATGCAATAATAAATTGTAGTGTCGGTTAGTACGTGAATAAGCACAACCACGAATGATTGCGTTATACCTTCTTCTTGAAGAAAACCTGTAACAGAAATCTTCCTCCAAGTCATCATCTTTTCATTACTTTAATATACTCTGACAAAATAAAATATTTACTCCTAATAGTATGTTATTTAGGGAGATCTAACATAACGGTTCGTCTGATGTCAGTTACGCTCTTCTTCAATTAGTTTCTTTCAAACGTGTATAGAAATGACGTTGCGGGGATGACGAAGACCGTGTGTGGTGGTCTAATGGGATGCGGCATGACATAATGACCTGGTATGCTTTGATGATAAATAAGCGCCTTTTGAATGTTTTGTATTTGCAGGAGTTAAGCTACGAGGAGGTGAAATTCGAGATGATTTTATGATGATGGCAACAAGGCATGGGAGTTATTCATTATTCCTCATGTTCGCACAGATACGTTTTAAACAAAAAAAATCGCCAATTTTCGTTATAGAGATAACACTAATTATACATGCGTTTATTATCTATCATATATTCACATTATCATAACTGTTGGTTATAAAATTTATTCATCCGCTATAAAGTAACATACCGCTTGGATTATCACGTCTTTACTTAGCAGGTTGTTGTTTATGCATGCACTAATCAAATAAAAGCATGCATAAAATTACAAATTAATATCATCCTTTCCCTTTTTCAGTTGTTTTTTGAAGCTCATTTGTCCTGATATATTATACTATGTTATGTTATGTTATTTAAGTAGCATCATCACCATATTGTTCTTTGTATTGTACTCGTAGGTAGAGGAAACATGATGTTGGTGTCACCGTATGGTTGTATTCAGTGTTTTGAGTGGCAATTGACCACCTGGTTAATATTGCCGGCCAATCCGGTTACTTGTCGGAAATGTGGGATTGGCCATAATGGCAATATTTAATAAATCATAAGTATATTGTATGTGGGAAAAAGTGTATCTACCACTTTAAACAATATTGACATTTATTATTACCGGTAATTACGAAACACTTGTAGTATGTTAATTCTATAATGTACTTAAAAGAAGCAGCACAAAAACAAGTAAAAATGCTGACAGAAGACATGAATTGGAGTTGCAAAAACAATTCTCATTTGTGTTCCTGAATCTAATTTGCATTTGGATGTTTTGATAAGTTTCGGAAAGAATATTCGTCGGTTAATATATAAATAAATAAAGTACTTTAAAAAAGATTGAAACAGAATTGAATAAAATGTATGAAATATAAATAAATAATGAGATCTAACTTCCAAGGATGCCCAATCTATGTGCTTTGTGGTTATATTGTAACTTAGTAAATCAGTGCAATCAGAAGCCGATGCATTGTCAGCAATTACTTTATATGACGCCGAAAAATTTGTTACAGATCTGGTTTATTCTGCGAATTGCAGTTCTGCAGGCATCACTTCTCTTACAGGATTTTAAAAAAGTAAGCCTATTTAAAAGTGGGGTGGAATGCATCTCATCAAGACATAAATCTCTTTGTGATTTAGATGATGGTAACTAAATGATGTTGGTTGTTATAAAAATAGGCTATGCGAAATCTTCCTCTCGTATACTTTTGTTGACATGGACTCATTCAGTCGCTATGGTGAATTCAATTGTTTTAAAAACTTCTATTTATGCTTCGCTATTTACCACAAGAAGATCTACTTTAAATTCGTCTTGGTTTCCTTGTCCAATCATGAATCACTACACCTACAAACTTTAATTTTTCGGTGACCTAACAAGGATTAAATGCAACATTTTTGTCACACTTGATAAAATAATGCTGGCACTCGTGCGTTCTTTGGTGTTTTAAATTCCCTTCTCACAAATAGCTTTACTTTCTGCTTTCGTTTCTTTCTTACAAATTGGGTTAATTTTTAACTGGCTTAATTAGAATTATAAACGAAACATTGCAATTTGGATTTCCTGCGGTAAATGTTTCAGAATAGTGATCATAAGTTAATGTTTAAATATTCTAATTAACCAATGAATTAAAGAATATTTCGCTAGTAGTCCTTAAATTTATAGATCTGTGATCATAGTTATAATATGAACAAATTGCATAATAATTCATTTCTACAACTGTTAAAGACAAGTGAAGGCCCACAAATTACTTACTGTAGTGCTTATCATAATGAAAAAGTACATAAAATTGTGCAAGGTATTGCGAACTAAAAGCAATCCATCAATTCTAATAATGCGTGCTCGTAACAAGTGGATGGACCCTGTGATTTTGAAAGTCCTTAAATATCCAAATTAGAGGAACAGTGGCTCAGTGGCTCACTGAAAATTACTGTCACTGATGAGAAAAATTGTGCATGATTTACCCATTCATCATTCAGCCTGTATAAATCTTACAAAACAATTGTCTTTGTGTAAGATGTCTTTATAGAATGATTTTAGAAAACGTCACTCTGACAAATACAGCTGCAGTTTAATTTTGCAGCATTTTCAAAGGTAATAATTACTGAAGGAGCCTTTGCGTGTTTCTTACTCCTTATTTGAATTGGGATGAAAGTGTGAGTGCGAAATAATGGTAGACCTAAAGTCACGCAGATTCGCACAGCGGGGTGCATAAAAAGCGGGGATGATTGCTGAGAATTAGCGGCGCTACTCTATTCTATTATTTCGTTATAGTTTAGATTTTATATGCAAAATTTACGATTTCATTGTGGAAAACCGTCCTGCAATTTACGTCATATGTCAACTTATCCGACAGGTGGATATTTACAATTTCTTGCCTTAAGTCTCTTCCAAATCTGCAGTTAAATATTTTGTATTCAGCGGAAATCGAATAGATAATAAAGCAGCGCTGTGTCTAGAGTCATTGCTGCTCCGCGATTTCACTGTAAACATAACTAAGAGCAAATTATAGTTGAAGAATGACATAATGATTTAAGCAAATTCATTTTTCAAAGGATTATTAAATCTTACAGAACACATTTAAACAGAAAAATGAAATTGAAAATGCTGCATTGTTGACTGAGTGAGAGTATTTATTATGAACATGAAGTTGTACTGACATAACCCATATTTGTATTTCGCAAGGAAACGCTGCAAGTGGTAAGTGGTTACCATTTCTCATATTTTTAAGAGCGTTAAAAAAATTGTCAAAGCTTTTTAAAGATTTGTAAAAAGATTTCTTATCAAATTAATGAAAAGTTTAAATCAACACTAGAACCGCTTAACGGCAGGTTATCGTTAAACTACTCTGACTATTAGCATTATAGGAGATATATTTATACTGTGAACAATTTGCTTTCTAAAGTAAGTTGATGTTGAAAGCAAATGTTAAATCCTTAGATCAATTGACCAAGTATTTTCATCCACGAAAGATATAAAACGTGTTGACACGGTTAGTAGACAGCATGACAGAATTGCAGATGAGTTGTTAGTGGAAACTACTTTTCTTTTGTTTCTTTTCCTGCATTTCCTTTTGTACCAATCTGCAAACTTTGGATTCGGCTTCTGGTGTGTTTCATTTCAGCTTTTAGAGAACTCGAAAAAATTAAATGCATTGTATTAACACCGATTTCTGTAACATATTTGAGCATTGCGGAATCGAACTGTTAAGAAACTAAAAATCAGACACAATCAAAATCAAGTATGAGAAAACGAACATTGTCACCTTACATATGCGAAACGTTTCTTTTTGCATTATATGCACCAAAATCCTACGTGTGCCCCGATCATAAATGAAACTTTGTTACAGTATGAAGGTGATTTACAGGTGTTTTTATGAGCAAGGAGTGGACCCAAACAATTATTGCGCAGGTTGCTTCAATGGCTTCTGGCAACCAAGTTAACAATCAATTGACGTTCTTGTAGTAACCTCCCGTCTTCAACCTGTAGACATGCTATATACTCCTTTTATTAAGACATTCTATTATTATTCTTTTAATAGCTTCTATTGTACTGTGGTATTGTAGCGTTGTTGTTTTTTATCTCCTCTGCCAGCGCCATTCTACACTTTTAATTATCATGTTTCATATTGAAACAATTGATAAGATCTGCAATTTACTGTGAGCAGGGCTATCTTTTGTTAGCCAAGACAGCTCATTCAAATTCCCTGACCTGCAGTCTTAGCAATTTTCTTCTTCATTAACAGCTAGGCTTATACTATGTAAAAGAACAGAAGCTGTATATGAAGTTGAAGAAGCATACTAGTTACTGACGAGGGAACTATTTCTGGTGGTTCACTCAGAATTGGCTGACAATTTGTATCTGAGTTAGTTACTATAAAAAAGTAATAAACCACCGTGTCAGAGGTCACAACGCTCAACTTCACTATAACATTTTTTAAAT